>JAXCGZ010012661.1:0-19419 GCA_037179515.1 Halocaridina rubra | reverse complement strand
GCATTTCTGGAGATGAATCTACCGGTCAGGTTACTCCTAGATCTTCTCATTCTCTGTCTCCTCAAGTTCTATTCCTCCCATTGAGTAGTCAAGCTTTGGCCTGCTTGCACTTGTACCCATTCTCATAACCTTACATTTAGAAGCATTGAATTTCATTAGCCACTGTTCTGACCACTCATTCATACTATTTAGGTATTCCTGAAGTTCTCTTTCATTGCTTCGCATTCACGAGGTCGAAAGATCGGTTCCTGTCCAAGACCGAGAATTTAAGCTGTTTACTGGCAGGAACTGCTGTGGTTGGACACCACAGTGGGGGGTTGGGGCTTGCCTTGGCTGACGAATACCCATTGTATTGAAATGGAAATGCAGTTTGTTTGTTTGTTTGTTTGTTTACTTTTTTCACAATCTTTGCGTCATGTACAAACATGTTTATGAATGAATTTACAGACTCGGGTAGGTCATTTACATATACAAGGAACAAAGGTGGGCTTAAAACTGAAACCTGTGGAACTCCACTACAAACTCTTCTCCATTCATACACTGAGTGTCTTACTCTAACCCTTTGCTACCTTCCTTCTAAGTAAGTTTTTATCCATTTCAAGACATTCCCACCTATTCTTCCATTGCTTGTAGCTCTTTAATTAGTTTCCCGTGTGGGACCATGTCAAATGCTTTCTGGAAGTTAAGGAATATGCAATCTGCCCAGCTGTCTCTTTCCTATAAGATGTGTTTCCTTAGTAGTTTCTCCATAACTTTCCAAACTATTCTGGCCAAGGAAACAGGTCTATAATTTAGAGCTTTATCCTTCCTTCCATTTTTTAAGATAGGTACCAAGTTCGCTTTTTTCCAGCATCTTGGAAGCTCCCCTGATTTCATTGACATTTTAAATATGATACTTAGTACTGCTGATATTGATTTAGCACATTTCTTAAGTATATAAAGGGATATATCATCATGACCTGTAACTTTATGGCCATATAACTCCATCAGCGCTTTGAATTCCTCTGTGGCTGAAAAGATGGAGTTCTCTAATACCATCCCATGAGCTTCTATCTCTGCAATCTGAGGGGATGAGGTATTTTCTACTTTAAATACTGACTAAAATTCCTTGTTCAGTTCTTTCCAGATCTCTTCATTTGTCTCAGTGATGCTTTCATCTGTTCTCTTTAGCTTTAATACCTGTTCTTTTACCTTTAGTTTTCCTCTGATAAAGCTGCGAAAAATTTGGGATTTTCTTTAGCCATCCTGGTGAAATCCCTTCCATAGTCTCTCTCTGGATATTCTTTTTTACTTAGGTAATCATTTCTTGCTCTTTTATAAGTCTGTCAGGCTTTTATGTTTTTTCTCCTCCTATGCCTTTTCCAACATTTGTCTCTCCACTCCATAGCTCTCTTACACTCATTATTGAACCATTTCTTTCTGGCATGAATAACTCCTATTTTGGTGGAAGGTATGCACCAATCTACTCTTTTCCCATATTCCTTACAAAAGATGTTGTACATTTCTTGCATAGATTTTTTGTTAAATAAGGTACTTTAGTCATTAACTGCAAATAGTTCATTAACTGTAATGTAATTTCCTTTCGGATAGTTCTTCCTCATGTCCTCAGTGCCTCTACATGCAGGCAGAACATCTTCAATGATAACACATAGTGGTCACTCTTTCCAACTGGTAGTTCATACTCAATGTTTTCAATATCCAACACATTATCTGTGAATACTAGATCAAGCAGCAATGGCTCATCCCCATCCCTGGCCCTCGTTGGTTCCAGTACATATTGGTGTATGAAACTCCCTTGTGCATTATCTAGGAATGTTGCCCCGAATGAGTCCTTCCCACTGTGTGGATCAAATTTTATTCAATCTATCTCTCTATGATTAAAATTTCACATAATGAAAATCTTACATATTCTCTCCCATGTAAGGTTAACAACTGAGTTTATGACTTCTATAGTACATTATGACTTTCCTCATTAACTTCTAGCCTATATTGTTTCCTTGGTGGGTTATATACAACAGTTATTATAATGCTCTTTGACCCAATATTTATGTGAGCAGCAAGAAATTCCTTGAACTCACTTTCTATAGCAAAGTTTAGTTCTTCAACCTGAAATCTTTCACTTATGAACAGTGCCATCCTTTCACCAGTCCTGAAGCCCTCAGGGAAAACTGTGACACTGTTTATGTCCTAAGTTAACTTAGTCTCTGTAACCACTACTATATTTGCCTTACTGTTGTGAATCGCATCCTTTAATTCTACTGCCTTACCAGCTATTCCAACAGCATTTGTGTACAGCAATCTTAATAAGGCACCATCCCCTGGTCTTCTTTCATTATCTTCTTTATCCCCGCCCCTTTTGTTTAGAAGAACTCAGAAAAAAAATTTCATTTCTTTCTTCATTTAACCTTCAAGCATCTTGTAACAAGGTTTTGATCCTTTCCATATCTGCCTATGTTCTTTATGGTTTAATGAACACTGTTTGGAATTCTTGATCCTTTAGGTTTTTATTCTCATCAATATATCTTTACATGTGTCCCCTCTCTGAAAGATTTCTTTAGTTTGTTTTTCCTTTCCCTCCCTAGAATATTTACCAAGTTGGTGAATGCTTACAATATCCTCTAGACCACATAATACTCCAAGGTTTCTTATCAGGTCTAAAGCCATAGCTTTATTTTGTTCAAGACTCCCCTTCCATGTTGGCTCCTGGGATTCACTTATGCCAGAGATCAACATTGTCTTCTCTTTATCAAAGCCTGCTTAATCAGTTGATTAGCCCCTTCCATCACAAGGTCTTTCATTTTTTAATACTATTACTTTATAGTAAACCGTTTGTACGTTTTCCAGTGCCACCACCCACACAGCCTCTTTTACTGCCACATTCCCTTTTAGTGCATCTGCAGAGGAAGTTTTCATAGCATCATTTTCCATATTCAGCTCTTGAAACTCTTTTCTAAACTGTTCAATGTTTTTCCTCTTCTGGACATTCCAAGCTGCAAACTCGTCTCTCTCAGGAGAGAGCAGTGAACTAACATTTAATTAATACAGGTTGTCATTCAACTGTTTGTTGCTATCTTCTTGCTTAGAAATTCTGGTTTCTAGTTCACTCTTTTCCCCTTCTAGCTTCATTATTCATTTTTCTAGTTCTTTTCTCTCTTGCCCTTGCAACCTTATTTGCTTCCTCCAAAAATCTTAAAACCCCTCTATCTGTTTTATTCTCTGTCATTTCTCTATCCATATTGCTAATTTTATCATCCCCCAGGGATCCTCCACCACCCCTCCTCCGACCATTTGAGGGGGGGGGGGTTAGGGACAGAGATGGCTTCATTTTGATGTTTTGCCTTTCAAAGAATATATAGAGAGAAATAAAGAGAGAGAGAGAGAAAAGCTTTTATTTAAGCTTCACACAAAATTTCTATATCTTCATGTGCGTACTAATTCAGTTACTCAGTTCATCTCTTTTCTGGTAACATAGACTAACTTAAAATTTATTTATGCAATTAGAGAAGAAAAAAATATAAGATAAAATTCAACATGAAGGAAAACTCGATTATGCAACCGAGGAGACACTCACCTGTTTTTGCTATATTTTCTTCTTAACTGCTAAATTGGTCATTTATGAAGAAAATAATATTAGTCACTTTTTGGCCAGGTATGTTATCACAGGATCAGGCTTTAAATTTAATTCAATTTATCAAAAAAAAAAACGTCATAAAAGAGGATAGAGCGTAGTCTACGTGGCAAAATGGTAGCATCCGCGACTCTGAGGCGTCAGGTCGAGGGTTCGCGCCCCGTCACGGACTGAGGTTAGTAAGGGCATACACTCAGGGTAACAATTACATCTGCCAAAACAAGTCCTTCGCAAGAAGGCAACCGTCCAAGCCCTTAGTAGAAAATGGAGTTCGTGACGTAAAACCGAATCCATCCATAAAAGAGGACAAAGCAAAAAGAAAAAATAAGACAACTGTGTTACTTGGCAGCTTAGCTCAGCACTCTCGACGGCTGTATTTTTCGTATTTATTTATTTCTTCAACTGTTTCGTATAACAAATGGAATATCAAGTTAAACTGTATGGGAAGGATATTGATTTTAACAAGATATAGAACTACAGGATCAGGTAATACGGCTGTTAGAGCTCTCCCCAGTTTACGCAAAAAATTTGGTACTGTGTTGGCTTTGCCGCTGGCATCACTTCTATATTTCCTTCAAGGCAGGGCAGGGCAGCTTCTCCTTTTTCCCCTCTCAGAAGTATTCTCAGATTTTCCCTTTAAGTTTTTTGATAGTCTAGCTTACTGCAAATATATTTTTTTACTCTCAATACTCTGCAGAATCTCTATTCAGGCAAATTTGGTTTTAGTTTTTTACTTTAGACTCGAGAGATACTGACTGTGCGTGTTCTGTGTTGCTCCAACGGGAGTGTGTATATGTATGTATGTATGATGATGATGTGATGTAGGGGGGGGGGGGGCCTAATTGTGTTCCTACGGGAAAGAGCCCAAAGCTCGTATCTTCCCGTCTCCTGATCGGTTCCATTTTAGACTTAGTGATACTTATCATACCTGTCCTTAAAACTATGGATTGAGATAGCATTAACTACCTCCTCGCTTAGCCAATTCCAATTATCAACTACTCTTACACTGACAAAGTATTTCCTTACATCCTGCAAAGAAGTTTTCTTACGAAGCTTCAAACTATGACCTCTAGTTCTAGAGCCAGCCATATCAAAATATCGATCCCTATCCACTCTATCATAACCATGAAGGAATTTGAAGACTGTCACCATATCCCCCCTCACTCTTCTAGCTTCGAGTGATGGTAAGTACTAATTCCCTCAGCCATCTATATCATGAACTGAGATGTGCGTATGTATCTAGGCACGCATGTCTGTCTGTAGGCATGTCTGTATGTATGTACTGTATGTATGCAAGTCTGTAGTATGTATGTATGCTATGTATCCAAGTGCGGATGTCCAAGAAGGGAGGTCTGCATATGTCTGTATGTATGTATGGCCTGCACGTAGGTATGCAGTAAGTATTTCTGAACGTATGTATCCTTGTATGTATGTATGTATGCATGTGTGCATGCATATATGTATGTATGCAAATATATTCATATGAAACTATATTAAAAAAAATTAATGTTCATTAAAATTAATCCTTTGGTGCTTCACTAATGACAGCTTAATTAAAATCAAATTACTCTGCTTATTTTTCACAGATGATGCTCTTTGCTCCAGAGGCAATCGATGAACCGCTTTCTTTGACATTAAATATATGTATGATGTAAATAAATGACTTCATATGTGTTTTGTGTACACATTTACCCCTCCATTGAGGGAGCAAGACAGCTCATGGTGGTGATAGTCCATTACTCGGATTAAAAAGAGCATCATCCAGTGGTAAACTGTTGGGCCAATACCACCAAAGGTCTCCAAGAGGCTAGTGAGATACGGCGAGACTATATGAACATGAATAAACAGTTGATTAAGTAGAATCACTTACTCTTGCGTATTGTTAGATACTCATTACTATAGTATAAATAACTTTTAAGTGTATTGCCTAATCAGAAAAAAAATGCTTTTTTTTTCATTTCCATTACTAAGCAATTATACTTAGCTTCCATTTTACCAAATCTTCTTTTCCTCCTCTATAGAAAGCACTTTGTGTTTCTCTTAAATTGATCACAAGAAATATTCTTATAAATCAGTGCTTACATTTATTTAACACATAGCATATACTGAATATATAAGGATGAGGTAATATACAAAATATGGGAACTCAATGTGTATTGATCAGGCATTAAGTATCTTAAGGGTCAGATGCTGGATCTAGACCCTAGTGATTTTCACAGAGGGAAATATAATTTATTTCATATATGATCACAACATTTATTTATTTTTTTCGTTTCTTTTTTTCAACATATATTTACTTCTATGATTGTGAAACGGGACAGGCAAAAACAAAAAATTGCCCTCATCAGACTCGGGCACGAGGAAAGCATTAAGACGAAGAAAAAGTAGAAGGCTAATGATAAGGTAGAAATAGCAGAATGATACGAAATAGGAAAAGGACAGATTGAAAGCATAGTCGAAATAATGAGGACTTAGAGACAATCCTGATAAAAAGTAAGAGAGGGGCCATGGAAGAGTCTGATTGCCTTGTTTTTCAATCCCTTCAAGAAGATAAGTGTAAGAAGAAGTACCCCATATGTGCAAGTAGTATTCTAAGCAGGGACTGATAAGACTTTTATACATTTTAAGTAACTAGAAAGAGGAAAACTGATACGGAAATGAAACAAAAACTCCAAGGTTTTGGATGCAACTCTTGAAATTTGGAATATGTAAATCCTCCAAGAGAAACAAACAAACAAACATTTATTTCCATTTTTGTACAATGTTTATTCTTCTAAAAGTAACAGTAACTTATAAGTAGATTTGTATTTGAACTAATAAGTAAGAGGGTAATACATACGTTAAATTAAATGTAGCTTTCCTAGAAAATAATAATTCTGTAATAAAAATGTTAATAATAATGTTAATAATAAAGTAGTAATAATAACACTCGATACAGTATAGTTATTATTGGCATCATCACCATATTTGTTTTCCTTACAATGAGAGTAATTAGTTCTTTATTTAGAGAACAGAGAAGTCGATATCAATTTACATATAGAGAGGTTAGTGTTAAGGGAAATTTCATGAAATCATTAAGTTTAGTTTATGTGAGAGCAGCAACAATTTGTCCAAGAGAAAACTATATAGTTTGCCTTTAAAAGCTGTGAAGGAGGATGCATTTTTAAGATGCTCTGGAATATTGTTCTAGAGTGTTGGACCTTTAATAGTGATCATCTTTGAACCTGCTTCTGTGTTTGTTCTTTGAATAAAGAGCTCACTGCTGTCTTGTGTTGGTTCCCCTTATATCCCTGACTGTTTATAAATCAAATAGCTAGCTATTGTGATGATGGTCCAAAATTTTGTATACAAAAACATAAATAGCATTATCGACCTTGTTTTCTGCCCGCAGCCACCCAAGTTTATTGAGAGCTGGTTGTGATGTGGTCATATTTTCTTATTCCTCCAAGGGCAACTCGAGCTGCAAAATTAATAAGCTTCTGTATTCTGCTTATCTGAGTCTTAATGGTAGCTCCCCAAACAGTTGTGCAGTAATTAATGCGACTTAGGGCTAGAGATTCAACAACAGGTATTCGAGTGGTAGTCTCAAAATTGTTTTTTATGCCTGATAAGTGCATTAATGTTCATGTAATCTTTTTGAATACTTTATCTATGTGGGAATCAGACACCATGTAGTTATCAAAGTGAATTCTTAGATTTTTGACTGCTTTGCTAGGTGTAATAATATTGACGCAAAAATTAATTGTTGTGTTTTCTGGAATTTGTGCTATATGGAACCTTGAACAAATAAACATGCATTGTGTTTTACTTTCGTTAATTAACAGCCCAATTTCTTGAAAATATGTTTTAATTTTTGACAGAGTTTTTTCTGCTCTTAAAGTTAGCTCTGGGAGATTATTAATATCACTACTAAGGAGTAGTTGAGTGTCATCTACATATTGCACGACTAGACAGTCAGAAATGAAAAAAAAGATAGATCATTTACGTAAATGGAGAAGAGGATAGGACCAAGTACAGATCCCTGTGGAACACCAAATGATACATATTTTGGCATAGAGATAATGTTGTTAAGACGCATAGACTGTTTGCGATTAGATAGATACTCTCTAAACCAGCCCGGATCAATATTTAGCTATTTTTACTTATAAGAATTTCATGATTTACACTGTCGAAGGTTTTTGATAAGTCTAATAATACAAGCAGAGAGATTATTTTATATCTATATTATTATAGATACTATTCGTAACTTTGAGCATGCAGTTTCCGTAGAGAGTTTCGGTCTGACACCATGTTGGTTAATAGCTGATAGTCTATTTGACTCTAAATATGACATAAGTTGGTATGCAACAATTTTTTCTAATATTTTAGAGAAAATGGGTAGCAGGGAAATGGGACGATAGTTTGTCACATCTTCTCTGTCCACCTTTTTATGCAGAGGTATTACATGTAATTTTTTGCAATCAGAAAACTTTTTAGTAATAATGAAAGTGTTCATAATAGTTAGAATATAAGGTACAAGCATGGGTAGAGCATCTTTGATGAATTGAAATGGTATACCATCTGGACCATAAGAGCCAGAGTGTCTTAGGCTGTTTATGGTAAGAATTAGGGTAGCACAATTGATAGGATATATCTTGAAGTTCTCTGTTGTGCTTACATTGAAAGAATTGACATTTAAGTAACTCCTATTCACTGAGTTGATGCTTTCTTGGGTTTTCTCATATGTATTTTTGTCAACGTTAGCAAAATAGTTATTAAAGTTTTCCACTTTGTCTTCCAACTCCGTAATATTTTCATAACTTTTTGAGGTAGTCTTTTCATTTGGCATCACGCTTCTTATTACTTTCCATGTTGCTGCTGTATCATGTCTAGAATCATTATTGTTTTTTTGTCAAAGTAATTTTTACTTACATTGATGAGAGATCTGACACGTTTCTTTTCTGTTTTATAAAGTTCTCGGAGAGTCATATCATATCTAATCATTTTTAGATCTCTTTTTATTTGATTTCTGATTTGCATTGCCTCTTTGATGTCATTAGTTAGCCAGGGGGATGAGGGGCGGGTTCTTTTTCTTTTTACAATGGGTGCACAACTATCTAACCATTCACGGAAGACTTTTGTCAGAATTTCAACCTGCAAATCGACATTATCTGTGTTTATAATTCTATTAAGTACATTTGTGTTGTTGATTAATGCTTCACAAATGATATCACAGGAGTCATTTTTTAGACACCGGAATGTCTTGAAGAGAGGCTTCCTTTTGGGCTTGTTTATGTTTAGCATAGCAATGTTGAGCTCGTGATGTGCAATTGGGCAGGGAACTACGTCCCAATAGGGTATGCTTTCCACTTAGCTGTTATTATCAGATCTATTAGGGTCCTAGAATTGGGGGTTCTGAGGGTCAGTGTTGTCACTATTTGTGTTAACTTCACAGTGTTGATCACCCTTTTCATTTTGCTATCTGCTGAGAGCAAGTCATCATTAAAGTCACCAAGTATGTATACGGGTTTATGGAGCACACAGATATTTCTGAATGTTTTTAGCAGATGACTGAATGAACTGGAAGGTGCTTTAGGGTGATGGTAAACACATCCTAAATTGAAAGATGGAAGTTTCTTATACTGCACAGTGATTCATTAATCTTCGAGCTCTTTAGTTTTTTCTAGACTTGTGGCTATTTCTGATGCACGAAGATAATTTCTAACATAAATACAGACCCAACCCCCTCGGCCATGGTCACTGCGAAATATTTCAGACTCTGGGATATTCACATATTTATATTCAGTTGTAGGAGGAAGCCAAATTTCACTTACACAGAGGATGTCTATGTTGTAGTCTTTTGTTAGCATTATTATTTCCTCAAAATGAGCGAGAAGGGACTGAGTGTTCACATGTACTAATGTTACATTCTTACCATGTTTCATCAGGGTGGTATCCATATTCATAGTTGTAGTTTGTTCTTGGATTTGTCCATGATTTGTTTCGAATGTGTGATTCTGAGGGCAATTCATCATTATAGTGTGTTCTGGGGTTAGCCCATGGATCCTGGTGTCTGTACCTGCCGTTGGATGGGTAACGCTGATTTGAGTATTTGCCATGGTATGATCGTTCCTTTCCAAAGTTCGTATGCCTAGGTGAGTGTCTAGGGTTGTAAGAGCCATCTCTCCAGGAGAAGTCTCTTGGCGATAAGAGAGGTTTGTATTGTGTCTCTTTTTGTAGTCTCGCAGATAGGAGATCGTTTCGTAAGCTCATTGCTGTTTATTCTGGTATGACTGTCGTTTGGGATATTTTGTAGATAACCCAGGTTGTGTCCATTGTTTGTCCTAGCGAAATGGCTGCACAATTGTGCCTTTAAGCCATTGATTCAGTTTGTAAGCCACATATTCAAATCCCCTCGATATCGTTATTGCAAAGGAAACCCAATTTGGTTTGCGAGAAAGCTCCTTAATCAAGACTTCTTCAGAGGGAATGCCTTGATTTGTCAATATATTACGTATCTCTCTCGCAAAGGGGTTGCCAGGAATGCGAATATATATTTGAGCTGTAACCCTTGCACTTGCATTATTGGGTAACTGTGCCTGTGGGGGAGGGGACTTTGATGGAATGTTTAGATTAGAGACTGCTTCTATTTGGTCTTTTCTGTTTTCTTCACTGTTTTGCAGTTGGTTATTTGTGCTGGATGGTGTAATTTGGTTGTCCTGGTTAGTGATAGTTGCTGTGTTGTAAGGAGTAGTGGAGATGGGCTCTATATCTTCTTCGCTGTTTTGCAATCCTTTACAAGACTGGTTGTTTGTGCTGGAAAGAATCTTGTTCTGGTTAGTGCCTGTTGTTGTGTTGCTAGGAGTAGTGGGGAAGGACGCTGTTGTTTCTTCACTATTTTGTAACCTGTTACTGAGTTGATTATTAATGCTAGATGGTGTATTCAGGTTGTCTTGTTGATTATCACTTTTATCTAGATCTACCTCATCTTCACTACCACTGTTACATTCGTCTTTCAATGCACTGAAGGAATTGAGAGTAGAGACAGTAAACCTAGTTTGCAAAACCTGAGGGTTGTTGATAGAAGGGATGTCATCGTTATAAGGTGACAGCCCTGAATTGAGAGGTGGAGATGTTTCTAATAGCCGTTTCAACCTAGAATTATCTCTTTTAAGTGGGACAATGTCTGATTCTAGTTATCCCACCTTGTGTTGTAAGGCTTTCACCTCTTCAGCATCTGCTTCCAAAATTCTTACCTTATCTGCAAGACTTTCTATCATTCGATGTAGGTCTCCTAGGTCGTGTTTTTTCCAAACTCTATGGATTTTATAACCGAAGTTTGAGATTAAAAGAGTTTGTCAAGTTCACCATTCATTGAGATATTCAGGACACTTGAGCTAAAAGTGATTATATCTGTATATTAGTAATAGAGGCTATCTAGATTCCTAATGTGTTAATAGAATAAAGAGGTAATTTTGTTAACTTTGAAGACAATAGGGCTATCAGGAGAAAAAAAGATAAAGAAATAGCAGGAAGTTGTGTCTTGGAGATATTAAAGCGAGTGGGGGCCTCACTTAGATACCCCCCACTAATCTGAGTTAAAAGTAGAAGAAAGAGTGTTACGAGACTGATTACAAGTAGCAGATGAAAGTTGTGAAGAGAAGGTAGAGGAAATATGAAGGGTAGCATCGTCGGCAAAGGCGTAGTGATGAGAGGCGGACAGGAGCTGAAGAAGATTATTGATGAAAAGTAGGAATAGAGTAGGTAAAATAACATTGCCCTGTGGAATACCACTGGTAGCAGGGAATGGACTAGATCATGTGCGCTCAACAACCACAGATATAAAATGGTCAAATAAAAAATTAATATCAGAGAACAGAGAGAAAGGGTAAAACCATATGCAGGGAGTTTGACCAAAAGAGCCTTGTGCCAGACTCTGTCAAAAGCCTTAGATATATCAAGGGCAAAAACGAAGGATTCCCCATAGCTCCCCAGAGAAGATCATAATGATACTTAGGTAAAGACATTTCAAAAAGTGAGAATTGAGCAAAGTTTTGAATACTTTAGTGAGAAGAGAGGCTAGGGCAATAAATCGGTAGTTTGAAGGAAGAGAATGGTCACCTTTTAGGAACTGGTTTAACCAGAGCATACTTCTAAGATGAAGGATAGATACTGGTTGAGAGAATGAGGCAAAATTAACTGCAAAGCAAGGAAGCCATTTAATTTTCAAAGTCCTTGCGGAACCTTGCAAGGAAATAATCGGGTCCGGATCCCTTGTTCACCTTTAGAGAGAAAAGAGCCTTATCGACATTGCGTGAAGAAAGAATAAGGGAGGGTCTAAGGTTAGAGAGGGGTAAAGAATGAGGAACAGGTGCACAGGAATTGCTTAAGGAAGAGTTGGTAGAAAAATGAAAGCCAAAGAGAGTGACTCTGTCAGAGGGAAAGATAATGAAAGAAGAAAGCCCATGTTACAGCAGTTTTTTGGAGAGGCTTTTGGCTATGGACGAAAATCATATATCAGTGGGAGAGGAGTTGAGGTCATGAACTTTCCTTCCTTCAAAGGAAGCTTTAGATCTCCGAATCTGAGCAGTGCATCAATTCCTAACTGTAATAATAGCAGAGCAAGTTAAATCTGAAGGAGAGGTTTGGTACGACCGTTATGCTAAATCCCTAACCAGAATAACCATTGAGCAGGTATGTTAAAATCAAGGATTAGTGATAGAATTTTTTTTTTTTTTTTAAAGGAGAGGATTATCGCCTCCAATCCCAAAACTACGATCGCGATCATTTTTATGGCTACCTGATCAGGGTTGTGGTGTGATCAAAGTGCCAAAGGCGGAACTGTGTAGGAGGAATTGATGGAGGGGGAGTGAAAATGAAAGAGATTGATTTCCAGATTTCATTTCTATTCCTGCTTCATTGATTTTTTCTTTAAATTTTGTTCCTTCTCTTTGAGTGTTTATGTGCTAGGAACCAATGGAATGCTTTAATCTGTTTTTGTTTTACATTTATCTCTATTTTTACTTTCTTACGTCATCTCTGCTCCTTGAGTATGTACCTGAGTGTGCATATCGTTGGCGTCCTCGTCTGTGTGTGTGTGTATGCATGTGTACGCGTGTATTCATATATGATAAGTGTATTGTACATGAATTTACAAAGTACATTGCAGCAATGGTAATCACCGGAAATATTGGAAAGCAAATGATTTTATAGAAGTTGTTGCATTGCAGGTATATTTTGCCAATATCAATAACGAATCATAAAAAGAAAATAGAGTGATGGAGATGGACGTGGAGGGCAGACGTAGACGAGGAAGACCTAAACTACGGTGGAAGGACCGACTGAAGGAGGATCTCAGAGAGAGACAGCTGGAGGAGGAGCAAGTGATGGACCGGAACCAGTGGAGACGACTAGTGAAGAGATGCGACCCCATATGAAAATGGGAACGCAAATAGAGGAAGAAAAAGAAGAGAAAAAAGAAAATAGAATAGAGCTACATGGAGCATATATTTAAATAAAATCAAAACAAAAGAATGCATTATTTCCCGGCAGCGCCAATAATGTCTGGCACTCTGATATCTTTATCAGTGCCTTTGCTTTGTGACCGTGCAATGATATCACACACACACACACACATACACACACATACACACTCACACACACACACACACACACACACACAAATATATATATATATATATATATATATATATATATATATATATATATATATATATATATATATATATATATATATATATATATATATATATATATATATATATATATATATATATATATATATATATATATATATATATATATATATATATATATATATATATATATATATATATATATATATATATATATATATATATATATATATATATATATATATATATATATATATATATATATATATATATATATATATATATATATATATATATATATATATATATATATATATATATATATATATATATATATATATATACATATATATATATACATATATATATATATATATATATATATATATATATATATATATATATATATATATATATATATATATATATATATATATATATATATATATATATATATATATATATATATATATATATATATATATATATATATATATATATATATATATATATATATATATATATATATATATATATATATATATATATATATATATATATATATATATATATATATATATATATATATATATATATATATATATATATATATATATATATATATATATATATAAACGTTACTTTTCATGCTTCGGGAAAATATATTCATCAGACAGTCCATTTTATTGTTGTGGATTCCTTTGCTCTGCCATCTGGCAGTGCCACGTATTGGACGTCGTAGCTAGATGTGTCAGTGACATGCTGTCATTTCCCATTACCTGTTTTCATGTTGGTGTTGTGAAGGTGTCCGTTTCCAATCGGCTTGTATGTCGAACCTCGCCATTCCCATATCGATTACCATCAGGACAGATAACGACAATGAGCTTAATTGGGAAGAAACTGTCACACATGAAAGACAATAGTGCCTGTTAATTGAAGATTGGTTTTGTGTCTTATGAGGATTTATTTCCCATTTCGCAAATTTGAATATTCTTTTCATGACTGTTTTCTTTCTCTCTTTATTCTTTTGGGTTAAATAGTCTTGCAGATTATTTTCTGGAATGCAATATTGCAAATTGTAAGATATATTTTTGCTTTTTATATGCCACTTCAACGTGGATTCAACAACACATTTGCATGCATATAGGTCCACAGGACATTTAACAAGTATTATTTGCAAGCAAAAGCTTGTTATGATAAAAATTTTAGTATCATTAGTGATACACTTCTGAAGTGTGCAAACAGAATCCTTCTCTGTGTCTGTGTTTATCTTCCTACAGCATTTGGTGTCAAGGCTTTAACCTAGAATTCATCCGTTTCATGTCATGGTTGCAAGTCAAATTTCATATCCTATTCTTTTGAAAGATTGATATACGAAAATCATTTAAATTTCTTACGTTTTTAAAGCTGATTCCATATATACCTTAGAAAGGATATATGTAATTGACATGCATGACAGTGTTTTCATGCCAAACAGTTTCTTTAACATAGTGTGAGTACAGATTTTTTTTCCAAAGTGAAACTACAATTTTCACACTCTTTTATCAATGCAACATTTTAATTCTTAAAATTATATTTTTATTTCAGGAACAACTGCATTAGTGGTTTGGGAAATAAGAATGATGCTAAAGAAAAAGCAACAGCTGGTGCTAATGTAATACAGATTAAACTGCTTAGAAAGTCATGTCTCATGATTTTATATATGTAGTACGACCGTTATGCTAAATCCCTAACCAGAATAACCATTGAGCAGGTATGTTAAAATCAAGGATTAGTGATAGAATTTTTTTTTTTTTAAAGGAGAGGATTATCGCCTCCAATCCCAAAACTACGATCGCGATCATTTTTATGGCTACCTGATCAGGGTTGTGGTGTGATCAAAGTGCCAAAGGCGGAACTGTGTAGGAGGAATTGATGGAGGGGGAGTGAAAATGAAAGAGATTGATTTCCAGATTTCATTTCTATTTCTGCTTCATTGATTTTTTCTTTAAAGTTTGTTCCTTCTCTTTGAGTGTTTATGTGCTAGGAACCAATGGAATGCTTTAATCTGTTTTTGTTTTACATTTATCTCTATTTTTACTTTCTTAAGTCATCTCTGCTCCTTGAGTATGTACCTGAGTGTGCATATCGTTGGCGTCCTCGTCTGTGTGTGTGTGTATGCATGTGTACGCGTGTATTCATATATGATAAGTGTATTGTACATGAATTTACAAAGTACATTGCAGCAATGGTAATCACCGGAAATATTGGAAAGCAAATGATTTTATAGAAGTTGTTGCATTGCAGGTATATTTTGCCAATATCAATAACGAATCATAAAAAGAAAATAGAGTGATGGAGATGGACGTGGAGGGCAGACGTAGACGAGGAAGACCTAAACTACGGTGGAAGGACCGACTGAAGGAGGATCTCAGAGAGAGACAGCTGGAGGAGGAGCAAGTGATGGACCGGAACCAGTGGAGACGACTAGTGAAGAGATGCGACCCCATATGAAAATGGGAACGCAAATAGAGGAAGAAAAAGAAGAAGAAAAAGAAAATAGAATAGAGCTACATGGAGCATATATTTAAATAAAACCAAAACAATAGAATGCATTATTTCCCGGCAGCGCCAATAATGTCTGGCACTCTGATATCTTTATCAGTGCCTTTGCTTTGTGACCGTGCAATGATATCACACACACACACACATACACACACATACACACTCACACACACACACACACACACACACACAAATATATATATATATATATATATATATATATATATATATATATATATATATATATATATATATATATATATATATATATATATATATATATATATATATATATATATATATATATATATATATATATATATATATATATATATATATATATATATATATATATATATATATATATATATATATATATATATATATATATATATATATATATATATATATATATATATATATACATATATATATATATACATATATATATATATATATATATATATATATATATATATATATATATATATATATATATATATATATATATATATATATATATATATATATATATATATATATATATATATATATATATATATATATATATATATATATATATATATATATATATATATATATATATATATATATATATATATATATATATATATATATATATATATATATATATATATATATATATATATATATATATATATATATATATATATATATATATATATATATATATATATATATATATATATATAAACGTAACTTTTCATGCTTCGGGAAAATATATTCATCAGACATTCCATTTTATTGTTGTGGATTCCTTTGCTCTGCCATCTGGCAGTGCCACGTATTGGACGTCGTAGCTAGATGTGTCAGTGACATGCTGTCATTTCCCATTACCTATTTTCATGTTGGTGTTGTGAAGGTGTCCGTTTCCAATCGGCTTGTATGTCGAACCTCGCCATTCCCATATCGATTACCATCAGGACAGATAACGACAATGAGCTTAATTGGGAAGAAACTGTCACACATGAAAGACAATAGTGCCTGTCAATTGAAGATTGGTTTTGTGTCTTATGAGGATTTATTTCCCATTTCGCAATTTTGAATATTCTTTTCATGACTGTTTTCTTTCTCTCTTTATTCTTTTGGGTTAAATAGTCTTGCAGATTATTTTCTGGAATGCAATATTGCAAATTGTAAGATATATTTTTGCTTTTTATATGCCACTTCAACGTGGATTCAACAACACATTTGCATGCATATAGGTCCACAGGACATTTAACAAGTATTATTTGCAAGCAAAAGCTTGTTATGATAAAAATTTTAGTATCATTAGTGATACACTTCTGAAGTGTGCAAACAGAATCCTTCTCTGTGTCTGTGTTTATCTTCCTACAGCATTTGGTGTCAAGGCTTTAACCTAGAATTCATCCGTTTCATGTCATGGTTGCAAGTCAAATTTCATATCCTATTCTTTTGAAAGATTGATATACGAAAATCATTTAAATTTCTTACGTTTTTAAAGCTGATTCCATATATACCTTAGAAAGGATATATGTAATTGACATGCATGACAGTGTTTTCATGCCAAACAGTTTCTTTAACATAGTGTGAGTACAGATTTTTTTTCCAAAGTGAAACTACAATTTTCACACTCTTTTATCAATGCAACATTTTAATTCTTAAAATTATATTTTTATTTCAGGAACAACTGCATTAGTGGTTTGGGAAATAAGAATGATGCTAAAGAAAAAGCAATAGCTGGTGCTAATGTAATACAGATTAAACTGCTTAGAAAGTCATGTCTCATGATTTTATATATGTAGTATATATGCATATATATATATATATATATATATATATATATATATATATATATATATATATATATATATATATATATATATATATATATATATTATATATATATATATATATATATATATATATATATATATATATATATATATATATATATATATATATATATATATATATATATATATATATATATATATATATATATATACATATACATATATATATATATATATATATATATATATATATATATATATATATATATATATATATATATATATATATATATATATATATATATATATATATATATATATATATATATATATATATGTGCTTGTCGTGTGAGGAAACTTAGAAATATTATTTTTGATAAAGATAAAATGGTTCCATGCGCCGTATTTCCTACGTGTCACAAAATCGAACTAAAAGGGGTATCCCTGGTATTTGGCCAAATGCAATTCACCCTCGTACTTCCTTGAACTGATTAATAGTTTTATAAATTATATGTATAAGTATTTACCTAGTTTTATTTTTCTTAATTTATTTCGCAGGACAGAGTCGTATGCTCTTAGCTCCCGGTCTCCTGGTCGATCTCCATTTTTTCAGCTCAAAAATACTTATCGCATATTTATTTGAATGCATTTATCATTTACCGCTTCTTCGCTTATGGGAATTCCAATTATCAGTTATTCTTACACTAAAAACTTACTTCCTTACATCCTGCAAAGGAGTTTTCTCACGAAGCTTTAAATTATTACCTTTAGTTCTAGAGTCGTCCATATCATAGTATTGACCTCCATCAACTCTTTCAAAACCTTGGAGGACTTTCCAATCAGTTAACATATCTCTTTCTTTCATATTGTTTCTTGTGGTCATTAGTCCAACACCTTCAGCCTCTCCAGTAGCTGAACATACGCATATCTATATATGTGTGTTTGCTTGTATGTGCATTTGTATTTGTCTGACTATTTCTTTTTGTAACGAGATTTGCTATTTGTTCCTTATTCGGATATCGAAAACTGAATGATTCCATTTCTTATTTCCAAAAGAAAGAATAAAAACTTCTTTACCATGGGTTGACAGGTAGAAAATATTGCTTATTTCATTCTTTTTTTTATTATTTTTTGTTTTGTTTTACTCAATAGTTGTGGGATGAGTAATTTGCCTTTTTTTCGAAGGAAGAGCTTTCAAAGCTACTATTGTACTATGAAGCCAATATACTTATTAGTGTTCTCTCGGAACGTGCTGAGTTAATCGAAACTACCACTCGAGGGACACTGCTACCCGTTCCTTTCTATTCAAAAGAGGGGTTGGTGAAATGACGAAGTACGAACAACTTTGAGAAGACGAATTCGAAAACCATTCTAATGTTTGCTAAATATTGAATTAAAACCAAGAAAGATTATAATAGTCGAATGAAATGTTAACTGTTCCATATGAAACTGCAAAAACCATTAACTACGGCTGGTAACGTCGGGAAATGTGAGCACGAAACTTGATATCACTTAATAAGCTCTTACACAAAGAAATCTAACTCTGACCCATATTTTGCATGCGCAGAATAGCAAGGATAAATTTAACGCTTTATATTGTTCTTCTTATGACGCAAGACTCCCAAGTAATGTCTAACAAAATAAAGAAGAGGTAAATGCTAAATGCATGTACGGGAAGATTGTACTAGACTTTAATAAAAAAATAAAAATAAAAAAAACAGGAGAGCGAAAGCTGCGCGCATAGGTCTCTCTCCCGAAATTACATTTAGGTAATATATATATATATATATATATATATATATATATATATATA
>JAXCGZ010012660.1:0-19447 GCA_037179515.1 Halocaridina rubra | reverse complement strand
TATATATATATATATATATATATATATATATATATATATATATATATATATATATATATATATATATATATATATATATATATATATATATATATATATATATATATATCCCTCGCTATATCACGATTCACCTTTCACGAATTCAGTGCATCGCCGGTTTTCTATGGCGAGGTTTTTAAATAAAATTTTCAGGGTATATGCAAGATTCCACGATATGTGGGAATATTAAAATTTTCAGTATTTTCATTATTTTATTGAAAATTTTTTTTTTCATTATTTTAATAAAAAAAGTATTACCCAGCCTAAGAATAATAAAACAATAGAAAACATAAATTTAAACATGTAACTCTGCACCATAGAAAATATGATACCAGTATCAGCGTTTCGGAAAACTAAAAGGGTCGCACCTATGTGAGCTAGTTCATATTAATATTTCCAGTATTTTCTTTATTTTACTGATTAAAAAAGTATTTCCTAGCCTAAGAATAATATATATTTTTTTTTCTTTTATGAGTGGACACCGGGACAGGCAGAAACTGCCCTCATCAATAAAGGCCCGGGCACGAGAAAATACCAAGACGAAGGAAAAGAAAAAGGTTAAGAACAAGGCAGAGATGAGGTAATGTAACACACAGGAAAACGACAGACAGAAAAAACAGTCAAAGTACAGAGGACCCAGAGATATGGAGGACTAGGCCCTGAGATGACTATAGATCTGCTTTTTGAATTATGAAAGGTCATAAGAATTAGGAAAGACAGAAGGAGGAAGAGAGTTCCAGAGTCTGGAGGTAGATGGGAAGAAGCAAATGCTGCACCGACCAATCCGCGAGCTACAAATCTCCACACAGTGCCTGTGAGATGAGGCCGCTTGGCGAGTGTTATGTGGCCTCGGCAGTGGGGGAGGGATGCAACTCGCCAACTTATCAGAGCAGCGATGGAAGTAGTAGTGATAGAAAAGAGAAACGGAAGATACCTTACGGCGAAGAGAGAGAAGGAATCTAGATTAGAATTAAGAGAAGGATCATTATTGAGTCTGACTGCCATAAATTCAACCCTATCAAGGAGATAGGTATAAAAAGAAGCACCCCAGATGTGTGAGCAGTATTCTAAGTAGGAACGGATAAGACCCTTATAAATTTTAAGTAACTGTAAAGAGGAAAAGTAATGACGAAAATGAAACACACCCCCAAATTTTTGGATGAAGATTTAGAAATTTGGATTATGTGATTCCTCCAAGACAAGTTAGAGGCTATATGGATATATGCATGTACTGTTAGAATAAGAAAGTAATGTGAATAGCGATTACTTCTTTCCAAGTAAAAATTATTTGTGAAAGACTTCATTATACTCTTACGGGATCTAAGCAATTGATAAATTTTTTCATGATTAAGTTTCAAAAAGTTTGTAAGTCATTCTTTCTTGTTATTAGAATTCTTTAATGCTATTTGTGACTAGGGAAAAAATACATGACAGGAATGAATGCTCTCTTCTTTTTTTCCTTATACTTAATTGCCCTCTTTTGCAATACACTGAGGAACTGCAATAAGAAGCTAAAAAAAAAATTATTTTATGTTACTTATTTTTATCAATTCAGTCACATGCATGCTTATGCATTTTTTTTAAATTGAGTTAGATTCAAATTCTGACCCTGTGATAAAATATCTTGGTTAAAAATGTACTGATATTTTTTCCTCTGAAATGACCGGATTTGCAGTTCAAAATAATATATAGTAGAAACAAGTGTTAAAGCATCAAGTGGTTTGTCTCCTCGGTTGCATATTCAAGTATTCCTTCATGTTGGCTTTTGCTTTTGTATTTTTGTCTTCTCTAATTACCAATGTCATATATTAAGTTAGGATGTGTGTTACCAGAAAAGAGATGAACTAAGCAACTATATTAGTTCTCATATGAAGATATAGAAATTCTGTATGAAGTTAAATTGAAACTTTTCTCTTTCTCTTTTTCTCTCTCTATATTCTATTGAGGGAAAAATATCAAAATGAAACCATTTCTGTCCCTTACCCCCCATTCAATGGTTGAGGAAGGGGTGGTAGAGGTTCTCTGGGGTTTGTTGGAGTGGGAGTAGCTCTTAGAAGCCTGAAACAAAAAGTCAAGGACCTTGACACCTTTGAAATAAACCTGGATGATAATATTCGGAATATGGATAGAGAAATGAAAGAGAATGAAACACTTAGAGAGGTAATAATATCTTTGGAGGAAGCAAATAAGCCACAAGGGCAAGAGAGAAAAGAACTAGAAAAACGAATACAAAAACTGGAAAGGGAAAAGCGTGAACTATAAACCAGAATCTCTGTACAAAAAGATAACAACAAACAGTTGAATGACAACTTGAATGAATTAAATGTTATTTCACTGCCCTCTTCTGTGAGAGACGACACTGCAGCTTGGAACGTCCAGATAAAGGAAAACATCGAACAGTTTAGCAAAGTTTCAGGAGCTGAAAATGGAACATGATGCCATGGCAACTTTCTTTACAGATGCAGTAAAGGGGAATGTGGCAGTAAAAGAGGCTGTGAGGTGGTGGCTCTGGAAAACGTACAAACAGTTGACTATAAAAAACAGTAAGAGAAAAATCTAAAGATGTTGTGATGGAAAGGGCTAATCCACTGATTAAACAGGCACTTGATAAAAAGAAGACAGTGGTAATCTCAGGCATAAGTGAATCCCATGAGTCAACATGGCAAGGGAGACTTAAACAAAATAAAGCTAGGGTTTTCCAAAATGTATATACAGTTTCCTGTTTCAGTGATTGTTGCTGTACCTGGTACAGTGAGTGATTTTCAGCAATGCACTTTGTCATATTAGGGTTTGCATCAGAGTGAATTCAATAACTATAAGTCAGGTATACATGGCCTTGTTGCACCAAGAGGCTGAAGCAATGAGGATGCATATGGAGATAGGTATACTACCTCAGCAATATCATATTCACGGGAAATATATTTAAGGGTCCCTTCTGGCAGTAACTCAGGTGACTTTTTTTTTGCATAATATTATTCCACAATACATTGCAGCGCATCCAGTTCTGTACACCTTAGCAGATGCAGTAAATGGGAATGTGTTAGTAAGATAGGCTGCAGTAAATGGGAATGTGATTGTAAGATAGGCTGTGAGGGTGGTGGCACTGGAAACATACAAACGGTTGACTATAAAGCACCAGTAATAAAAAAAATAAAAGATGTGATAGAAAGGACTAACCCACTATTACACAGGCACTTGATAAAGAGAAGACAGTGGTAATTTCAGGCATAAGTAAATCCCAGGAGTCAACATGGCAGGGGAGAGTTGAAGAAAATAAAGCTAGGGTTTTAGACCTGACAAGGAAGGTTGGAGTAGTGTGCAGTCCAGAGAATACTGGTAAGGAGGGAAAGGCAAGACCATTGAAAACAACCTTTGCGAGAGGGGACACATGTAGAGAAATATTGGTGAAAAAAAAACCTAAAAGAACTCCAGGAATTCAAAATAGTGTTCACTATACCATACTAACACAGAAAGAGATGGAAAGGATTAAAAATTTGTTGCAACATGCCATAAGATTAAATGAAGGAAAAAATGAAGAAAAGAAAAATTTTTGCTTCAGGACTCTGCGAGCCAAAGGGGAGCTGAAGAAGATAATGACAGAAGATCAGGGGATTTAGCTTCATTAAGATTGCTGTACACATTTGCTGATGAGGTAGCTGGTAAGGCTGTAGAATTAAAGGAGAGGATTTGCAACAATAAGGCAGATATATTAGCAGTTACAGAGACTAAATTAAGAGAGGATATAAATAGCGTCACAGTATATCCAAAGGGCTTCAAAATATTGAGGGTTAAAAGATCTGAGAGAACTGGTGGGGGGATAGCACTACTCATAAGTAAAAGGTTTCAGGTTGAAGAAATAAACTTTGCTATAGAAAGAGAGTTCAAGGAATATCTGGATGTTCTAATTCTGGGTTAGAGAGCACTAAAATAATTGTTGTAAATAACCCACCAAGGAACCAAGATAGGCTAGAAGTTTATGAAGAAAGTCATATAGGTACTATTGAAGTCATAAGCTCAGTTGTTAATATGGACAGGGAGAGAAAATGTAGAATTTTTATTATGGGAGATTTTAATCATAGAGAGATAGATTGATTAAATCTTGACCCACACAGTGGGAAGGACTCATTCGGGGCAAAATTCCTAGATTGTGTACAAAGGAATATCCTACACGAACATATACTGGAACCAACGAGGGCCAGGAGCGAGGATGAGTCATTGCTGGTTGATCTAGAATTCACAGATAATGTGTTGCATATTGAAAGAAAATGAGTATGAACCATCAATTGGAAATAGTGACCACTATGTGTTGTTGACAGAGTAATCACCTATCTGTGCTTATGGGAAAGAGCCCTGAACTCGTAACTTCCCGTCTACTGGTCGGTTTCATTTTGTATTTTTTTTTAAAGTGACACCAGAACGGGCCCCCCCCCAAAAAAAAAAAATAAAACTGCCCTCATCGGGCCTGGGTACGAAGAAAACAAAGTAAAGAGAAACAGAGATGGAGAGTGCTGTGACTTGTAAGATTGGAAGGCATTATAAGAGATGTTAGTGATACTTATCATACTTGTCCTTAAATCTATGGATTGAGCTAGCATTAACTACCTCCTCGCTTAGCCAGTTCCACTTCTCAACTACTCTTACACTAAAAAAATACTTCCTTACCTCCTGCAAAGAAGTTTTCTTACAAAGCTTCAAATTATGACCTCTAGGTCTAGTGCCAGCCATATAAAAATATCGATCCCTATCCACTCCCTCATAACCATGAAGATAGTTAAAAACCGTCAGCATATCCACCCTCATTCCTATAGCATCGAGTGATGGTAAGTCTAATTCCCTCAGCCTCTCATCATAACTGAGATTGCATATTTCTGCCACCAGTTTCATGGCATGTCTCTGAACTGCTTCCAACTTAACTATGTGCTTTTTCAAGTGTGGACTCCAAACGGGCACTGCATATTCAAGCTTTGGCGTCACATAGGTTACATAAATATTTCTGAACATTTCCTTATCTATGTGCCTGAAGGCTACCCTTACATTTGCCAAGAAAGCATATGCTGCCCTTACTACGCCATTTATATACATTTCTGGAGACAAACCTGCCATAATGTTTGATCCTAGGTCTCTCTCAGTCTCTGTTTCTTGAAGTTCTACTCCTGCCATTGAGTAGTCAAGATTGGGCATTTTTGCACTTGTACCCATTCTCATTACCTTACATTTTAAAGTATTGAATTTCTTTAGCCACTTTTCTGACAACTCTTGCAACTATTTAGGTCTTCCTTAAGTTCTCTAACATTATTTTCGTCTATTACTTTCTTGGCAATCTTTGCATCATCTGCAAACATAATCATGAATAAATTTGCTGACTCTGGTAGGCCAATTACATATACAAGGAACAAAAGTGGCCCTAAACTTAAACCCTCTGGAACTCCACTACTTACTCTTTTCCATTCAGACACTGAGTGTCTTACTCTAACACTCTGTTCCCTTCCTTTTAAGTAAGTTTTTATCCATTCCAAGACGATTCCAACTATTCTCGCCAATGCTTGCAGCTTCTTAATAAGCCTTCCATGTGAGACTCCGCCAAATGCTTTCTAGAAGTCTAAGAATATGCAATCTGTCCAGCCCTTTCTCTCCTGTAAGAGTCGGCTTACCTCATCATAAAATTCTAATAAATTTGTTAATGTTGATCTACCTTCTCTCAAGCCATGTTTTCTCACTGACAAAAAAGTTGAAGGATTCCAAGTGAAGAGAGATGTACTTCCTTAGTAGTTTCTCAATAACTTTGGAAACTATACTGGTCAAGGAAAGAGGTCTATAGTTGGAGCCGCATCCCTCCTTCCCTTTTTGAAGATAGGTACCATGTTCGCGTGTTTCCAGCATCTTGAAATTTCTCCTGACTCCAGAAACTTTCCAAATATTATACTTAGAACCGGTGATATTGATATAGCACATTTCTTAAGTACATAAGGAGATATATTATCAGGACCAGTAGTTTTATGGCCACCTAACTTCATCGGCACTTTGCATACCTCTGTGGCTGAAAACATGTTAACCAGCGCATGAGCTCCTATCTCTGCAATCTGAGGTGGTGGGGTATTTTCTACTGTAAATACTGACTGAAACTCCTTGTTCAGTTCTTCGCAGACCTCTTCATCCGTCTCAGTGATACTTCCATCCGCTTTCTTTTAGCTTTAAAGCTTGTTGTTTTACCTTCAGTTTTCCTCTGATAAAGTTGTGGAAAACTTTAGGATTTTCTTTAGCCTTCCTGGTGATATCCCTTTCATAGTCTCTTTCTGCCTCTCTTCTTTTAGTTAGGTAATAATTTCTTGCTCTTTTATAAGTCTGTCAGGCATTTATGTTTTTTCTCCTCCTACACTTTTTCCAGTATTTCTCTCTCCACTCCTTAGCTCTCTTACAGTCATTATTGAACCATTTCTCTCTGCCATGGGTGACTTCTTTTCATTGAAAATGTTCTGCCTAAAAATAGAGGCACTGAGGACACGAGAAGGAACTATCCAAAAAGAGATTACATCAAAATTAATTCGCTTTTTGCAGTTGTTGACTGGAGGACCATATTTAACAACAAATCTGTACACGAAATGTACAGATTTTTTTGTGAGGAATATGGGAAGATAGTAGATTGTTGGATACCTTCTACCAAATAAGGAGTTTTTCATGCCGAGGAAGCGAGGAAGGGCTGAGAGGAGATACGAATGCTGGAAAAGGTAAATGGGGAGAAAAAGCATAAATGCCTGGCAGACTTATAAAAGATCAAGGTATGATTACCTAAGTAAAAGAAGACAGGCAAAGAGTGACAATGAACGGGTTATCAGCAGGAAGGATAAAGAAAATCCTATTTTTTTTTCCACAGCATTATCACAGGAAAACTGAAAGTCAAATAATAGGTTTTAAAGCTAATGAGAGTGGATGTAAGCAGCACAGAGACAGATGAGGTGATATACGAAAAATTGAACAAGGAGTTTCAGTCAGTATTTACAGCAGAAAATACCCCACTCCCTCAAATTGCAGAGATAGGAGCTCATGGCCAATATTAGAGAACATTATCTTTTTAGTTATAGAGGTATGCAAAGCGCTGATGGAATTAGATGCCCATAAAGCTACAGGTCCTGATGATATATCCCCTTACGTACTTAAGAAATGTGCTAAATCATGATCTGCGGCACGTGTCATTACCTAATTGTGCTTACAGAAAAGAGCCCCATGCTTGTAACTCCCTGTCTTCCAGACAGTTCCATTTTTGTATTTAGTGATACTTACGCTACTAGTTCTTAAAACTGTGGATTGTTAGCATTAACTACCTCCTCACTTAGCCAATTACAATCATCAATTACTCTTACACTAAAAAAGTACTTCCTTACATCCTGCAAAGAAGTTTTCTTATAAAGCTTAAAAATGTGACCACTAGTTCTAGTGCCAGCCATATCAAAATATTGATCCCTATCTACTCTGTCATAATCATGAAGGAATTTAAAAACCGTCACCATATCCACCCCTTACCTCGAGTGATGGTAAGTCTAATTCCCTCAGCATCTCCTCATAACTAAGGAGATTGCATATTGCATAATTCTAGCACCAGTTTCGTGGCATGGTTTTGAACTTTTTCCAGCTTCACTGTGTGTTTTTTCAAGTGTGGACTCCAAAAGGGCACTGCATATTCAAACTTTGGCCTCACACACGTTATATAAATATTTCTGATAATTTCCTTGTCCAAGTGCCTGAAGTCTATCCCTACATTTGCTAAGAAAGCATATGCTGCCCTTACTATGCCATTTATATGCATTTCTGGAGACAAATTTGCCAGTATGTTTACTCCTAGATCTCTCTCATTCTTTGTGTCTTAAAGTTCTGCTCCTGCAGAACTTTAATATCCAATAGAATATTAAAGCTTGGGTCTCCTCGCACTTGTACCCATTCTCTTTATCTTACATTTAGAAGTATTGAATTTCAATAACCACTCTTCTGACCACTCATGCCGACTAGTGAGATCTTCCTGAAGTTTTCTATGATTGTTCTCGTCTCTTACTTTCTTCACAGTCTTTGCATCATCTACAAACATATTCTTGAATGAAATTACAGACAATGGTAGGCTATTTACATATACAAGGAATAAAAGTGATCCTAATACTGAACCCTGTGGAACTTCACTACTAAACCTTCTCTATTCAGACACTGAGTGTCTTACTCTAACCCTCTGTTCTCTTTCTTCTAAGTAAGTTTTTATCCATTTCAAGACATTTCCTCCTATTCTCGCCACTGCTTGCAGCTTCTTAATAAGTCTCCAATGTGGAACTGTGTAAAATGACTTCTGGAGGAATTTGCAATCTGCCCAGACCCCTCTTTCCTGTAAGACTCAGCTTACCTCATCATAAAATTCAAAGTTTGTTACTGTTGATCTACCTTCTTTTAAACCATGTTGTCTCACTGACAAATAGTTAAGGGATTCCAAGTGAAAAGAGATGTGTTCCTTAGTAGTTTCTCAATAACTTTGGAAACTAAGGTGGCCATGGAAACAGGTCTATAGATGGAGCCGCATCCCTCCTTTCCTTTTTGAAGATAGGTACAACGTTTGCTTGTTTCCAGCATCTTGAAATTTCTCCTGACTCCAGAAACTTTCCAAATATGATACTTAGAACTGGTGATATTGATATAGAACAATCCTTAAGTACATAGGGAGATATATCATCAGGACTAGTAGTTTTATGGGCATCTAACTTCATCAGCGCTTTGCATACCTCTGTGGCTGAAATCATGATGTTAACCAGCTCATGAGCTCCTATCTCTGCAATCTGAGGTGGTGGGGTATTTTTTACTTTAAATACTGATTGAAATTCCTTGTTCAATTCTTCGCAGACCTCTTCATTCGTCTCAGTGATAGCTTTAAAACCTATTGTTTTACCTTCAGTTTTCCTCTGATAAACTGTGGAAAAGTTTAGGATTTTCTTTAGCCTTCCTGGTGATATCCCTTTCATAGTCTCTTTCTGCCTCTCTTCTTTTAGTTAGGTAATCATTTCTTGCTCTTTTATAAGTCTGCCAGGCATTTATATTTTTTCTCCTACACCTTTTCCAGCAATTCTCTCTCCACTCCTTAGCTCTCTTACAGTCATTATTGAACCATTTCTCTCTGGCATGAATAACTTTTTTTTTAGAGTTTATCATTGGAGATGCTCTGTTTAAAAATAGAGGCACTGAGGACACGAGGAGGAACTATCCAAAAAGAGATTACATAAAAATTAAAGAGCTTTTTGCAGTTGTTGACTGGAGAACCATATTTAACAACAAATTTGTACAAGAACTGTATATCTTTTGTGCGGAATATGGGAAAATAGTAGATTGTTGGATTCCTTCTACCAAAATAGGAGTTATTCATGCCAGAGGGAAATGGTTCAATAAAGAGTGTAAGAGGGCTAAGAAGTGGCAAAACGAATGCTGAAAAAGGTAAAGGATGAGAAAAAGCATAAATGCCTGGCAGACTTATAAAAGATCAAGATATGATTACCTAAGTAAAAGAAGACAAGCAAAGAGAGACTATGAAAGAGTTATCAAAAGGAAGTATAAAGAAAATACTAATTTTTTCTACAGCTTTATCAGAGGAAAACAAAGTGAAAGAACAGGTTTTAAGGTTAAAGAGAGTGGATGTAAGCAGCACTGAGACAGATGAAGTGATATACAAAAAATTGAACAAGGAGTTTCAGTCAGTATTTACAGTTGAAAATACCCCACTCCCTCAAATTGCAGAGATAGGAGCTCACAGCCAATATTAGATAATATTTTCTTTTAAATTATAGAGGTATGCAAAGCGCTGATGGAATTAGATGCCCATAAAGCTACAGGTTCTTATGATATATCCCCTTATGTACTTAAGAAATGTGCTAAATATAGATCTGCGGCACAGTGTAATTAACTAATTGTGCTTACAGGAAAGAGCCCCATGCTCGTAACTCCCCGTCTCCTAGACGGTTCCATTTTTGTACGTAATGATACTTGCTCTTAAAACTGTGAATGGTGTTAGCATTAACTACCTCCTTGCTTAGCCAATTACAATCATCAATTACTCTTACACTAAAAAAGTACTTCCTTACATCCTGCAAAGAAGTTTTCTTACGAAGCTAGAATTATGAATTATGCCATATCAAAGTACTGATCCCTATCTACTCTGTCATAATCATGAAGGAATTTAAAAACCGTCACCATATCCACCCCTTATCTCGAGTGATGGTAAGACTAATTCCCTCAGCATCTCCTTATAACTAAGGAGATTGCATATTGCATATTTCTAGCACCAGTTCCGTGGCATGGCTTTGAACTTTTTCCATCTTAACTATGTGCTTTTTCAAGTGTGGACTCCAAAAGGGCACTGCATATTCAAGCTTTGGCGTCACACACGTTATATAAATATTTCTGAAAATTTCCTTGTCCATGTGCCTGAAGTCTTTCTTTCTTTCCTCCCACAGGTAGGCTTTTTAGCCTGTCAGTGCGGAGATCTTCTTCTCCATTCTGCTCTGTCCCGGAAGATATCCTCCTCCTCCAATCTATTCAGTCTTCCCATTCTATATTTTGTTAAGATTTCCTGTATACCATCCCTCCATCTTTTTCGTGGGCGGCCTGTGGGCCTTCTTCCGTCTGGTGTCCAGTTGAATGCTAGTTTGGAATTCTTGCCTCCTCCATTCTCTGTACATGTCCCAGCCACCTCAACTTAGCTTGCTCAATTTTTGTTTCCAATGATACCACTCCCAGTCTTCTTCTAAGTTCTTCATGCCTTATTCTATCCATTCGTGTTTTACCGACTATAAGTCTGATAGGTTTCATTTCTGCAGCTACTAATCTACTCATGTCTGTTGTAGTCAGTGTCCAAGTTTCAACTCCATAGGTTAATGCTGGTATAAGGACAGTCGTGTTGACTAGTTTCTTAATTTATGCTGGGATATGTTTTTCTTTGAACAATGGGTAGAGCATGTGAAATTGTCTGCAGTACTTACTGATATTTTCAGTAATCTCATCGTGCATACCCCCAGTTGCTTTAATCTTTACTACAAGATACTTAAATTCTTTTGTTTGTTGGAGTGTAGTTCCATTGAGACTTATATTTAGGATCTCTTCTCGTCTACCAAATACCATGACTTCAGTCTTCACTTTATTCATCTTCATTCCCGCTTCTTCAAGTGTCCTTTCCCATCTCTCCGCCGCCTCCTGCAATCCATCCCTACTTGTTTCCCAATGGCAAATATCATTCTGCGTAGGCTAATGTCCTCATGGGTGTTTCTTGTTGGTTGTTTACTTGTTTCATGATTTTGTCCATATAGGTTATGAACAACAAAGGTGACAAAACACTTACCTGCTTCACCCCAGATGTTATTTCAAACCATTTTTCATTTTTATACTCTGTGTTTACTTTGCTTCTGCATGGACTGTACGTGCTCTTGATTGCTTTCAGTAGTTGACCATTTATTCCATAATCGTGTAGGCATTTCCACAATCTTTTTCTAGGTACAGAGTCAAAAGCTTTGTGCAGATCAATGAAAGTCATGTACAATTTGTTATTGAATTCCCAGGCTTTTTTCATCATTTGTTGAATGGAAAGTATCATATCTGTTGTACCTCTGCTGTTTCGAAAGCCATGCTGCCATTCTCCCAGTTGTGGTTCAATGATAATCCTAGCTCTTCTTTCTAATATTCTTTCATACAATTTAGCTGCATGATTTATAAAGGAAATGCCTCTATAGTTTTCACATTTTGTTAGGTCTCCTTTCTTGAAAAATGGGCAAATGGTTAGCTTACCCCAATCTTCAGGGCCAATACCTTCTAATAAGGATTGGTTGATGATGTCTTGTAAATATGTTCTTATATTTTCACTTGCCTCATTGAAGAGTGCAATCGGTAGTTCATCTATACCGGATGCTTTCCCATTACTCATTGTTTTCATGCATCCTTCATCTCTGTCATGGTCACCATGTCTTCTGGATTTATCACGACCTCTATCTCATCTTCCGGACCAGCTTGAGGGACATTTAAGAAATTGGTGAAATATTCTGTCCATTTGCTGTTGGTTTCCTCCGGTTCATTTATAACTTCGCCACTGTCATCAACTATAGTCTTATTTCTATTTACAGGTTTTCTGAAACTATTACTCAGTTTATATACAAGTTTTTTTATATCTGGTGAAATCTATTTTCAATTCCTCCGACAAATCTTTCCATGTTCCATCTTTAAGTGTTCTCTTAAGGCTATCAAAATTTCTTCTTTCTATCACATATTCTAGTCTAGTTTCAGGTGTTTCATGTCTCAGCCACTTCCTCAGACTTTTTGTCTTTTTCTTACCTGCTCTTTTCATTTCTTCTTCCACCAAGGGGTCTGCCTTTTTCTGGTGCCACCCAGCATCATTACTCCCAGAGTTTCCTCTGACACTTCTCTCATTTTCAGCGCTAAGTATTTCCACTTTTCAGAATTGTCCTCCTCATTCCACTCCAATTTAATCTCTTCACATTTTTGTATAAATTGTTCCTTATGAGAAGCATCTTTCAGGTTTTCAATTTTTATCTTCTTTGTCTGGTTTGTTATCGGGGGTCTTTTGCATACTTGTGTTGTTGTTGTTCCGGATTTACGTCACAGACTCCCTTTTCTACCAAGGGCTAGGACGGTTGCCTTCTTGCGAAGGGCTTGTTTTGGTAAAGGTAATCGTTACTCTGAGTGCATGCCCTTGCTAACCTCAGACCGTGACGGGGCGCGAACTCTCAACCTGACGCCTCAGAGTCGCAGATGCTACCGCTTGAGCCACGGTGATTTTTGCATTCTTGTGTTATTATTGCTATTACCAGTCTGTGGTCTGAATCCATGGAATATCCTGGTAGAACCTTTACATTATTGAAGATCCTTTTATATGATGAGAGGAAGTAGTTATTATCGATTTTTTTTATCAAATTGTCCTGTATTCCTGTTCCATTGATATCTTGTAAATTTATGCGAATCATGTTGTTTGAAAAAGCCATTCAAGATAAGACATATTATGCAATAAACACCAATCAATAAGTCTCTCTCCATCATCATTTCTGGTTTCTTCACCAAAAGGACCGATAACATTTCCTACATTTGTTCTGTCTAGGCCTACCCTTCCATTTAAATCCCTCATTATAATTATGTTTTCATTATCTGGTAATAATTCAATTTCACTCTCGAGTTCTTCGTAGAATAGTTCTTTGATCTGGTTGGTTAATCCTTGTTGTGGTGCATAAACCTGAAAGATATGCATTCTTCCTCTCTTCAATTGAAGAGAAATTCTCATAATTCTCTCATTTACCATTTTCACAGCTTTGATACTTCTTGATAGCTTTGGTCCAATTAGGACTGCTACTCCATACTTTGCTGTTCCCTATTCAATTCCGCTATATATTAAGGTATAGTTATCTCCGAGATCCAGTCCGCTTTCCTTGTTCTTCAGTCTGGTTTCTGACATTCCCAATATGTCCAGTCTTCTCTCCTTCATCAAATCTAACAATTCTTCTTCTTTATCCTTGTATGTTCCTACAATAAGTATTCCAAATCATAATCTATTTCGAGCTCATTTCGTCATCAATATATTGTGCCTGGTTTCAACATTTCTGGTCCGTCCGTTGATGCATTTTTGGAGACAAATTTGCCAGTATGTTTACTCCTAGATCTCTCTCATTCTCTGTGTTTTAAAGTTCTGCTCCTGCTATTGAATGTTAAAGCTTGGGTCTCCTCGCACTTGTACCCATTCTCATTACCTTACATTTAGAAGTATTGAATTTCAATAACCACTCTTCTGACCACTCATGCCGACTAGTGAGATCTTCCTGAAGTTTTCTATGATTGTTCTTGTCTCTTACTTTCTTCACAATCTTTGCATCATCTACAAACATATTCTTGAATGAAGTTACAGACTATGGTAGGCTATTTACATATACAAGGAATAAAAGTGACCCTAGAACTGAACCCTGTGGAACTTCACTACTGAACCTTCTCTATTCAGACACTTGAGTGTCTTACTCTAACCCTCTGTTCCCTTCCTTCTAAGTAAGTTTTTATCCATTTCAAGACATTTCCTCCTATTCTCGCCACTGCTTGCAGCTTCTTAATAAGTCTCCAATGTGGGACTGTGTAAAATGCCTTCTGGAGGAATTTGCAATCTGCCCAGACCACTCTTTCCTGTAAAATTCAGCTTACCTCATCATAAAATTCAAAGTTTGTTACTGTTGATCTACCTTCTTTGAAAACATGTTGTCTCACAGACAAATAGTTAAAGGATTCCAAGTTAAAAGATGCATTGGATTAGTAGTTTCTCCATAACAGTGCAATCTATGCTGGTCAAGGAAACAGGTCTATAGTTTAGAGCTATATCCCTCCTTCCCTTTCTGAAGATAGGTACCAAGTTTGCTTGTCTCCAACATCTTGGAATCTTCCCAGATTCCAGTGACTTTTCAAATATGATACATAGTGCCGCCAATAATGCTTTAGTGCATTTCTTAAGTACATAAGAGTATAAATTATCAGGACCTGTAGCTTTAAGGGCATCTAACTCCATCAGTGCCTTGCATACCTCTGTGGCTGAAATGATAATGTTCTCTTATACCGGCCTCTAAGCTCCTATCTCTGCAATCTGAGGGGATGGGATATTTTCTGCTGTAAATACTGACTGAAATTCCTTGTCAAATTCTTTGAAGATCTCTTCATCTGTCTCAGTGATGCATTCATGCACTCTCTTTAGCTTTAAAACCTGTTCTTTTACCTTCAGTTTTCCTCTGATAAAAGCTGTGGAAAAGTTTGGGATTTTCTATAGCCTTCCTGGTAATATCCCTATCATAGTATCACTCTGACTCTCTTCTTTTACGAAGGTAACCATTCCTTGCTCTTTTATAAGTCTGCCAGGCATACAGTATATGCTTTTTCTCCTCCCATACCTTTTCCAACATTTGTCTCTCCAGGTAATAGCAATAATTATTGAACTATTTCTCTCTGGCATGGATATCTCCTATTTTGGTAGAAGGTATGCAACAATCTATTATCTTCCCGTATTCCACACAAAAAATGTCATACATTTCTTGTACAGATTTGTTGTTAAATAAGGTCCTCCTGTCCATAACTTCAAGAACCTCATTAAGTTTGATGTAATCTCTTTTCGGATAGTTTCCCTTCATTTTCTCAGTGCCTCTACTTTCAGCCAGAATGTCTTCGATGATATACTCCATCAACAACACACAGTGATCACTCTTTCCAATTGATGGTTTATACTCAATTTTTTCAATATCTAACACATTATCTGCGAATACTAGATGAAGCAGCAATGGCTCATCCCTACCCATGGCCCTCGATGGTTCCAATACAGGTTGGTGTAGGAAATTCCCTTGTATGATATATAGGATTCTTGCCCCAAATGAGTCCTCCCCACTGTGTGGGTTCAGTTTTATCTAAACTATCTCTCTATGATTAAAGTCTCCCATAATCAAATATTTACATTTCTCACACGTGCAATGTTAACAACTGAGTTTATGACTTCAGTAGTACCTATATGACATTCTTTATAAACTTCTAGCCTATGTTGGTTCCTTGGTGGGTTATATAAAATAGTTATTATTATGCTCTCTGATCCTGTATTTATGCAAGCAACAAGAAATTCCTTGAACTCACTTTCTATAGCAAAGTTTATTTCTTCAACCTGAAATATTTCACTAATGAGAAAAGCTATCCCTCCATCAGTTCTCTCAGATCTTTCAACCCACAATATTTAGAAATCCTTAGGAAAAACTGTGACACTGTTTATGTCCTCACAAAACATAAGTGTCTGTTACCACTACTATATCTGCCTTACTATCGCAAATCCTTACCTTTAATTCTACAGCCTTACCAGCTACCCCATCAGCAAGGATGTAGAGCAATCTTAATGAAGCTACATCCCCTGATCTTCTATCATTATCTTCTTTATCGCACCTTTGACTAGAAGAGCTCTGTATCATATTTGAAAAGTCGCTGGAATCTGGGGAGATTCCACGATGCTGGAAACAAGCGAGCGTGATACCTATCTTCAAAGAGGGAAGGAGGCATACAGCTTTAAACTACAGACCTCTTTCCTTGACCAGCAAGGAAGAAGAAACTACTAAGAAAACACATCTATCTTCACTTGGAATCCTTCAACTTTTTGTCAGAGACAACATGGCTTCAGAGAAGGTAGATCAACAGTAACAAACTTAATAGAATTTTATGATGAGGTAAGCCGAATCATACAAGAAAGAGAGGGCTGGGCAGATTTCATATTCCTAGACTTCCAATAGGCATTTGATACAGTCCCACATGCGAGACTTAAGAGGCTGCAAGCAATGGGGAGAATAGGTGAAAAAGTCTTGGAAATGATAAAAACTTACTTAAAAGGAAGGGAAAAATGGGTTAGAGTAAGACACTCAGTGTCTACATGGAGAAGGGTTAGTAGTGTAATTCCATAGGGTTCAGTATTAGAGCCAATTTTGTTCCTTGTATATGTAAAGACCTACCAGAGTCTGTAAATTCATTCATGAATATTTTTGCAGATGATACAAAGATTGTGAAGTGAGTAAAAGACGAAAACAATGGAAATGTATATAAATGGCATAGTAAGGGCATCATATGCTTTCTTAGTACATGTAAGGGTAGCCTTTAGGCACATGGACAAGGAAATGTTCAGAAATATTTATGTAACCTGTGTGATGCCAAAGCTTGAATATGCAGCAATCTTTTGGAATCCGCACTTGAAAAAGCTTATAGTTAAGCTGGATAAAGTTCAAAGACATCCCACGAAACTGGTGCCAGAAATATGCAATCTCAGTTATGAGGAGAGGCTGAGGGAAGTAGACTTACCATCACTCGAAGCAAGAAGGAGGGGGATAAGGAGAAGGTTTTTAAATTCCTTCATGATTATGACAGAGTGAATGAGGATTAACATTTTGATATGGCTAGCACTAGAACTAGAGGTCATAGTTTGAAGATTCGTAAGAAAACTTTGCAGGATGTAAGGAAGTACTTTTGTAGTGTAACAGTAGTTGATGATTGGAATTGGCTAAGCGAGGAGGTAGTTAATGCTAACTCAATCCATAGTGTTAAGGACAAGTATGATGAGTATCACTAAGTACAAAAATGGAACCGACCAGGAGACAAGGAGTTACGAGCATGGGGCTCTTTTTGTAAGCACAATTTGGTAATTACATTTCATATAGCAAAGAACTAAGTATCTCTTACTGCCCATCTTTATACTCTGAAGATATTTCTACCCCCATTCCCTTTGCTGTTCCTGCTGAAGGTATTCCAGCTCTTCTGTAAAGAGTTCATACATACAATCTGTGGAGTGGGGAGGTTGGTAAGTTTTTGTTTTACTAAGTGGGACTCAAAGTACTGAACTTTTTTAAGAGCTCACAAACAGACAGGACAGATATTACTGTACTCGAACACCCCCCACGGGCTACCACTACTCGGTTAAATGAAACTCAGAATTCAACATTCTTTAATTTTGGAAATGCAATGACACATTACAAAAAATTTAATTAATTTTTGGAGCCGGAACAAATTTTAAATTTAAGTTTATAGAATGCTGACCCGAATCCCGGAGGTGGTGAGCACGATTTCGATTCCCGGCACCACAGATGATGCCAAGACTTTGGCCTCAACTCGACGATCACCTCTGTCACGCAGGCAGAGTAGAATAGAGGACACTGCAATTGCAGAAACAGAAATGGGAAAACCAAAAGCACGAGCACACAAATAATGAGTTTCCAATATTATTCTACTGGATGAAAATATATTGATTAGTCACAGCTAACCAGAAATATTTATACTACCGTAAGAGCATACAAAACAATGAATTATTTGCCGGCATTAGAGGAAAACAATTTATTCACAATAAATGAAGAATAAGCAAGACAAATACAGTATGTATTCCTTAAATTGTGGGCAACCACAAAAGTTGCAATGCTTATTAATTATTTACAATTTATATGGTAAAACACTCTATTTTCGATGAAGAATATACAAGATAAATACAGTATTCATTAACTTTTGGTTATCAAGAAGTATTTGCAATGAAAAAGGGGCAAAACCAACTTGTTAAGTATTTGCAACTTATAACTCAAAACACTTTATCGCCAATATATGAAGAATCAGCAAGATAAATACAGTATGTATTCATTAAATTGTAGTTAACAAGAAAAATTTGCAGAGCCAACAGGGTAAAATTACCTTTTAATTATTTTGCAGTTTATAGCATGAAACATTTTAGTTAAATGATTAATTACTTGCAATTTATATAGTAAATAACTTTATTCACGAAGTTTTGACATAAAACACTTTATTTACGACGATAGAAAGGGGTGAAATGAAATTAGAATTCGTTAGGAAAAAGGGATAGATTTTTACGTGGTCATAACCAATCTTCTGAGGATGAGATTTTTGTTTGGCACATTCAATGAAAGAAATTTCTTATCAATGTATATCGGCGGTAATTTCCAGGTTAAGGAATTAAGTTTGGCAAGTGAGATTCCAGTTAGGTAATCTACAAAAGTTCGTTTTGTATGGAAATGGAAGCTTAGAAAATTTTCGTAGGATTTGATCAGTAAACTATTTGACCAGTAACGAATTAAACCAGTTTCTCGATTTCCCAATTTGCTTGACCAACGAGCTTTACCATACACTATCCCTCACCTTGTTTGTGCCAGATGAATTCCTGTGAAGACGCCACATAAATAAGGTTTGAAATAAGCTTGACTGCTGAGGTGAGATTTTGCTTCTTGGCATGTTTGGCCGCCAAATGAGGACGATTCAATGTCCCTCCTGGTGACGTCATCTGTAGGATATACTTCCAAAAAAGTAACTGGTTCATATAATTTTCGAGGGCTACTGTAGTGGTAGTCCCTGGCAGGCAATTATGGCAGAGATGCAAGGGAGAGAGAGTATTTTAGGTACAACAAGTGGAAGCAAATAAAATAAAACGAGAAACATTATGGGGAAAGTAGGTTACTAGCAAACAATCTCTAGAACATTCTTTGAGTTGTAGGATACGGAACTTAACTACTCAAATAATAAAGAAGCTACTGAAATGTATCTAGACAGGCTAATGACATATCAGCAGGGTCAAATTATAACAAAATTATCAGCATGAACAATTTTCATAATATAAAAAATTTATATGCAAGAGCTATTTTATTATAAGAATATTGTAAAAAAAAAATGTATCTAATAGACTCGCTAGGATTATGGCATCATTCATGAAGAAGAGGAATGATCACAAAACAGATATAGGGGGAGACTTTTATATTGGGATCATGCTTTCTACACATACAAGAATATTAAGTAAGATGTATTCAAAATTAGCTAAAAGCTGTAATATAAATTGCAAATAATCATAATCTGCAAAAGG
>JAXCGZ010012659.1:0-17500 GCA_037179515.1 Halocaridina rubra | reverse complement strand
TGGAGTAGTCTGTGGTCCTGAGGATATTGTAAACATTCACCAACTAGGCAAATACTAGAGGGAAGGAAAGCTGAGACCAACAAAAGTAACCTTTGAGAGAGGGGAAACATGCAGGGATATATTGTTAAGAAAATAAAGTCTAAAAGACCTTCAAGAATTCAAAGAAGTGTTCATTAGACGATACAGAACACAGGAAGAGATGGGAAAGATCAAATACTTGTTGGAAGAGGCAAGAAGGATAAATGAGGAAAGAAATGAAGAAGAGAAGAAAAATTTTCATTTCAGAGTTCTTCCAGACAAAGGGGAGATAAAGAAGATAATGACAGAAGATCCGGGGATGGGGCCTCATTAAGATTGTTATACACAAATGCTGATGGATTAGCTGGTAAGGCAGTAGAATTAAAAGATAGGATTCACAACAGTAAGGCAGATATAGTAGCAATTACAGAGACTAAGTTGAGTGAGGACATAAACAGTGTCACAGTTTTTCCTAAGTGCTTCAGAATACTAAGGGCTGAAAGATCTGAGAGCACTGGTGGAGGGATAGCACTGCTCATAAGTGAAAGGATTCAAGTCGAAGAACTAAACTTGGCTATAGAAAGCGATTTCAAGGAATTTCTTGTTGCTCGCATAAATACTGGGTCAGAGAGCATTATAATAACTGTTGTATACAACCCACCAAGGAACCAGAATAGGGTAGAAGTTTATGAGGAAAGTCATATAGGTGCTATTGAAGTCATAACCTCAGTTGTTAACATGCCACGGGAGAGGAAATGTAGGATTTTGATTATGGAAGACTTTAATCATAAAGAGATAGATTGGAGAAATCTTGACCCACACAGTGGTGAGGACTCATTCGGGGCAAGATTCCTAGATTGCGTAAAAGGGAATTTCCTACACCAAAATGTAATGGAACCAACGAGGGCCAGGGGTGGGGATGAGCCATCACTACTTGATCTAGTGTTCACAGATAATGTGTTGGATATTGAAAAAATTGAGTATGAACCACCAATTGGAAAGAGTGACCACTGTGTGTTGTTGATGGAGTATATCATTGAAGATATTCTTCCTGAGAGTAGAGGCACTGAGGACATGAGGAGGAACTATTCGAAAGGAGATTACATCAAAATGAATGAGCTTTTTGCAGTTATTGACTGGAGAACCTTATTTTACAACAAATCTGTACAAGAAATGTATGACATCTTTTGTGAGAAATATGGGAAGATAGTAGACTGCTGCATACCTTTCACCAAAGTAGGTGTAATCCATGCCAGAGAGAAAAGGTTCGATAATGAGTGTAAAAGAGCTAAGGAGTGGAGAGACAAATGCTGGAAAAGGTATAGGAGGAGAAAAAACATAAATGCCTGGCAAACCTACAAAAGAGCAAGAAATGACTACCTAAGTAAAAGAAGAGAGGCAGAGTGAGACTATGAGAGGGACATCACCAGGAAGGCTGAAGAAAACCCAAGCTTTTCCACAGCTTTATCAGAGGAAAACTGAAGGTAAAAGAAGAGGTTTTAAGGCTTAAGAGAGCGGATGGAAGCATCACTGAGACGGATGAAGAGATCTGCAAAGAATTGAACTAGGAGTTTCAGTCAGTATTTACAGTAGAAAATACACCACCCCCTCAGATTGCAGAGATAGAAGCTCAAGGGCAGGTATTAGAGAATATTAACCTTACAGCCACAGAGGTATGCAAGGCGCTGATGGATTTAGATGTTCATAAAGCTACAGGTCCTGATGACATATCCCCTCATGTACTTAAAAAATGCGCAAACTCAATATCAGTGGTTCTAAGTATCATATTTAAAATGTCACTGGAGTCGGGGGAGATTCCAAGATGCTGGAAACAAGCAAATGTGATACCTATCTTCAAAAAGGGAAGGAGGGATACGGCTCTGAACTATAGACCTGTTTCCTTGACCAGCATAGTTTGCAAAGTTATGGAGAAACTACTGAGGAAACATATCTCTCTTCACTTGGAATCCTTCAACTTTTTGTCAGTGAGGCAACATGGCTTCAGAGAAGGTAGATCAACAGTAACAAACTTATTAGAATTTTATGATGAGGTAAGCCAAATCTTACAGGAAAGAGAGGGCTGGGCAGATTGCATATTCCTAGACTTCCAGAAAGCGTTTGACACTGTTCCACATGGGAGACTTATTAGGAAGCTGCAATCAATGGCTAGAATAAGTGGAAATGTTTTGGAATGGATAAAAACTTACTTAGAAGGAAGGGAACAGAGGGTTAGAGTAAGACACTCAGTGTCTGAATGGAGAAGAGTTAGTAGTGGAGTTCCACAGGGTTCAGTTTTAGGGCCACTTTTGTTCCTTGTATATGTAAATGACCTACCAGAGTCTGTAAATTCATTCATGAATATGTTTGCAGATGATGCAAAGATTGTGAAGAAAGTAAAAAACGAGAACAATGGTAGAGAACTTCAGGAGGATCTAAATAATCTGCATGAGTGGTCAGAAAAGTGGCTAATGAAATTCTATACTTCAAAATGTAAGGTAATGAGAATGGGTACAAGTGCAAGAAGGCCCAAGCTTGACTACTCGGTGGCTGGAGTACAACTTCAAGAGACAGAAAATGAGAGAGATCTAGGAGTAAACATACTGGCAGATTTGTCTCCAGAAATACATATAAATGGCATAGTAAGGGCAGCATATGCATTCTTATCAAATGTAAGGGTAGCCTTCAGGCACATGGACAAGGAAATGTTCAGAAATATTTATGTAACCTATGTGAGGCCAAAACTGGAATATGCAGCCCCCTTTTGGAATCCGCACTTGAAAAAGCACATAGCTAAGCTTGAAAAAGTTCAAAGACATGCCACGAAACTGGTGCCAGAAATACGCAATCTCAGTTATGATGAGAGGCTGAGGGAATTAGACTTACCATCACTCGAAGCTAGAAGAGTGAGGGAGGATATGGTGACAGTCTTTTAATTCCTTCATGGTTATGATAGAGTGGATAGGGATCGATATTTTGATATGGCAGGCTCTAGAACTAGGGGTCATAGTTTGAAGCTTCGTAAGAAAACTTGTTCGCAGGATGTATGGAAATACTTTTTCAGTGTAAGAGTAGTTGATAATTGGAATTGGCTAAGCGAGGAGGTAGTTAATGCTATCTCAATCCATAGTTTTAAGGACAGGTATGATAAGTATGACTAAGTATAAAATGGAACCGATCAGGAGACGGGAAGATACGAGCTTTGGACTTTTTCCCGTAAACACAATTAGGTAATCACAATTAGGTAATCACACACACACACACACACACACACACACACACACACACACACACACACACACACACATATATATATATATATATATATATATATATATATATATATATATATATATGTATATATATATATATATATATATATATATATATATATATATATATATATATATATATATATATATATATATATATATATATGTGTGTGTGTGTGTGTGTGTGTGTGTGTGTGTGTGTGTGTATATATATATATATATATATATATATATATATATATATATATATATATATATATATATATATATATATATATATATATATATATATATATATATATATATATATATATATATATATATATATATATACGCACACACACACACACACACACACACATCTATCTATCTATCTATCTACATATATATATATATATATATATATATATATATATATATATATATATATATATATATATGTATATATAAAAAAAAAAAAAAAAAAAACAAAAAAAAAAAAAAAAATATATATATATATATATATATATATATATATATATATATATATATATATATATATATATATATATATATATATATATATATATATATATATATATTTATATGAGTAAGCACAAACTGTTAGCATATAGCACTAATTGGTGCGGAAGCCCATCAGTGAAACAACACACAAAAAATATCGCTATATATACATATATGCATATATACACATATACATACATATATACATATATATATACACACTCACACCAATACACACATACATATATATATATATATATATATATATATATATATATATATATATATATATATATATATATATATATTCCCTGGGTGTCGTAAGAGGTGACTAAATGTGGATGGGGCGAGGGGACTAGGAATCCCCCCCTCGTATTAACCTCCTGCGAGACGTCAAAGAAGAAAGGGAGTAGAGGGGAGAATAACTTCTCCCCAAACTCTAGTTTTGGGGTGTCTAAATGTGCATTTTTATAGTGCGATAGAGAGCAAAAGATGTGAGATTGGATATACGTTTGGTAGGAGGAGGATGGATGTATTGGCATTGTGTGAGACGAAGATGAAAGGAAAAGAAGTGGCATTTGGTTATGTGACAGGTTGGGTGTCTGGGGTTTAAAGGGGGGGAGGGAGAGATGGTGTGGCATTATTGTTGAGTGAATGGATGGTAAATGAGGTAGTGGAATGGAAAGAAGTGTCATCTAGGCTAATGTGGGTGAGAGCTAGGATAGGTAGGGAATCTTGGGCTTTTGTTATTGCGTATGGGTTAGGATGTTAGAGACGTGAGGAAGAGCGGGATGAATTCTGGAATGAGTTAACTAGGTGTGTGGATGGTCTGAGTAAGGAACTATGTAGTTGTGTTGGGTGACTTGAATGCCAGAGTGGATGATGGAGAGGTAAAAGGTGTTGCAGGAAAGTATGGGGTACCAGGTTGGAATGAGAGTGGCAATAGACTATTAGATATGTGTGTGGAGTAAGAGTTGGTGAAGGGTAATAGTCTTTCGAGAAGAAGTTAATAAATAAGTATACATGGATGAGAGTGGCAAATGGAAGAGTGAAAGAAAGATTATTGGTGGATTATGTGTTGGTAGCAAAGAGCATGATTGGTAGAGTGAAAGATGTGCATGCCTTTAGGGGTGTGGCTGCTGGGATGTCTGATCGTTTTTGGTTGAAACAAAAGTGGTAGTAGCAAAAGAGTGGAAAAATAGAATGGAGGGATGTAGAAGGGAAATGGTGAAAGTGGAAGAGTTGAAAAAGCCAGAGAAGAGACAGGAATATCAGGACAGGTTGAAAGTGGCATATGACAGGGTGAAAGAAAGAGAAGTTGGGGAGTTAGAGGAGGAATGGAGGTTGATGAAAGAATGTTTTGTGGGACATGCAAGTGATGTGTGTGGAAAGATCTTTGTTGGAGGTGGCATGAGGAGGGGCAGCAAGTGGTGGAACGAAGGGGTGAAAATGAAGGTGGAAGAGAAAAAGAGGGCTTTTGAGGGACGGCTTCAGTGTAACAGTAGGGAGAAGTATGAAAGATATAGGGAGAAAAATGTGGAAACAAAGTGGAAGGCAAAGGAAGAGAAGAAGTAGGCAAATGTTAGGTGGGGACAGGATTTTAGTAGGTCATATGAGGAGAATTAAAAGAAGTTTTGGAAAGAAGTGAAAAGAGTAAGGAAGGGTGGATCGAATATGGAAGAGACAATGAAAGATGTGAATGGACAGATGTTAAGAGGGAACGATGGAAGGAAAAGAAGGGCAGAATATTTTGAGTGCTTGCTGAATGTTGAGGAAGATAGCGAGGCAGCTATAGTGGCAGTGGGGGAGTGTTCAAGTACCAGTAATGGGAGATGAAAATGAGAGAGAGAATACAAGAGAGGAGGTGAAAAGGGCATTGTATGAAGCGAAAGCAGGTAAAGCACTTGGAATGGATGGTGTGAGAGCGGAGATGTTGAAAGAAGGGGGTGTGACTGCATTGGAATGGTTAGTGAGAGTGTTTAATATATGCCTTATGTTGTCAATGGTGCCAGTGGAATGGGGGATTGCTTGTATAGTGCCCCTATACAAAGGTAAGGGAGATATGTATGAATGCAGTAATTTTAGGGGTATAAGTTTGTTGAGTGTGATAGGAAAAGTGTATGGTAGGATACTGATTAATAGGATTAGGGATAAGACAGAAAATGTGATTGCGGAAGTGCAGAGTGGTTTTTGGAGATAGGTTGTATAGATCAGAATTTTATAGTTAGGCAGTTATTTGAGAAATATTTAGCAAAGGGTAAGGATGTGTATTTTTCATATTTGGATCTTGAGAAAGCATATGATAGAGTTGATAGAGAGGCAATGGGGAATGTTTTGAGATTATTTGGAATTGATGGTAAACTGTTGCATGCAGTGAAGAGTTTGTATGAGGGCAGTAGAGCTTGTGTTAGGGTAGGGAATGAAGTGAGTGAGTGGTTTCCAGTGAGTGTGAGACTGAGACAGGGATGAGTGATGTCACCAAGGTTGTTCAATTTGTATACTGATGGAGTCGTAAGAGAGGTGAATGAGCGAGTGAGTGGTTGAGGTTAGAGAATGGTAGATGGGGATGATAACGAGTGGGAGCTGAATCAGTTGCTGTTTGCAGATGATACTGTGGTGGTGGCAGAGTCAGAGGAGAAGCTGTGTCAGTTAGTGTCAGAATTTGGAATGGTGTGTGAGAGAAGGAAGTTGCAAGTGAATGTGGGAAAGAGTAAGGTTATGAGGTGTACAAGAAATGAGGATGGTGCCGGATTGAATGTTATGTTGAATGGAGAGAAACTTGAGGAAGTTGATCAGTTTAAGTATTTAGAATCGGTTATAGCTGCAAATGGTGGAGTGGAAGCATTTCGTCATTACTTTTCCTCTTTGCAGTTACTTAAAATTTACAAAGGTCTTATCCGTCCCTGCTTAGAATACTGCTCACACATCTGGGGTGCTTCTTCCTTTACTTATCTTCTTGATAGGATTGAATCTAAGGCAGTCAGACTCATTCATAATCCTTCTCTTATTTCTAACCTGGATTCTCTCTCTCTTCGCCGTAAGGTACCTTCCCTTTCACTTTTCTATCGCTACTACTTCCATCGCTGCTCTGATAAGTTGGTGAGTTGCATCCCTCCTCCACTGCCGAGGCCACGTAACACTCGCCAAGCGGCCTCATCTCACAGGTACTTTATGGAGATTTGTAGCTCGGGGATTGGTCGGTGCAGCGACTGCTTCTTCCCATCTACCTCCAGACTCTGGAACTCTCTTCCTCCTTCTGTCTTTCCTAATTCTTATAACCTTTCTTCCTTCAAAAAGTAGCTCTATCGTCATCTCAGAGCCTAGTCCTCCATATATCTGGGTCCTCTGTACTTTGACTGCTTTTTTGTCTGTCGTTTTCCTTTGTGTAACATTACCTCATCTCTGCCTTGTCCTTAACCTTTTTTTTTCCTTCGTCTTGGAATTTTCTCGTGTCCGGGCCTTTATTGATAAGGGCAATTTCTGCTTGTCCCGGTGTCACGGTCATAAAAAAAAAAAGATGTGTGTCACAGAGTGAATGAAGGATGTAATGTTTGGGGTGCGTTGAAAGGAGTGATGAAGAATAGAGGGTTGCAAATGAATGTTAAGAAGGTTTTTGTATGAGAAAGTGGTTGTGCCTACTATGATGTATGGATTAGAGTTATGGGGTATGAGAGTAAGTGAGAGACGGAAACTAAATGTATTTGAGATGAAATGACTGAGGAGTATGATTGGTGTATCTCGGTTGGATAGGGTTAGGAATAAAGTGATGAGAGCAAGAATGGGTGTGAGGAGAGAATTTGCAGCCAGAGTAGATATGAATGTTCTGAGATGGTTTGGCCATGTGGAAAGGATGGATGATGAAAGACTGCTGAAAAAGGTGATGAATGCGAGAGTTGATGGGAGAAATGCTAGAGGGAGGCCTAGGTTTGGGAGGATGGATGGAGGAAGGAGAGCCCTGAATGATAGGAGGATGGTTGTGAGGGAAGCAAATGAGCGTGCTAGGAATAGGAATGAGTGGCGAGCGATTGTGACGCAGCTCTGATGGGCATCTGCTGTTACCATGGGGCTGCATCTTACAGAGGTAGCCCTGTGGTAGGGACAGTAGGGGAGTTGGCATTTATGAAGCGACAATGGTTGTGGAAGAGCCGAGAGGATGGGCTGTGGCACTCCAGCAGTGCCATCTGAATAGTCGCTAGCTCCCTCGTCATTGACCATAGAGCAAAGTAATCCCCTTACTGTTTCTTTTTTTTTATGTCGGCTACCCCCAATTGGGGGAGACAGCCAAGGTAGATATATATATATATATATATATATATATATATATATATATATATATATATATATATATATATATATATATATATATGAATCATTTTTTACCCCGGCCGAGAATCGAACCTAGGACTTATGATTACTAAGTCCTAGGTTCGAGTCCCGGTCGGGGTAAAAAATGATTCATGTTTTCACATATGTAATGTGCTTATTTGGATATATATATATATATATATATATATATATATATATATATATATATATATATATATATATATATATATATATATATATATATATACTGTACATATATTTTTGTCGTTTTCTTTAATGGGCTTTTCCTGCCATATATATATATATATATATATATATATATATATATATATATATATATATATATATATATATATATATATATATATATATACATACATACATACATACATACATACATACATACATACATACATACATACATACATACATACATACATACATACATACATACATACATACATACATACATACATACATACATACATACATACATACATACATACATACATACATACATACATACATACATACATACATACATACATACATACATACATACATACATACATACATACATACATACATACATACATACATACATACATACATACATACATACATACATACATACATACATACATACATACATACATACATACATACATACATACATACATACATACATACATACATACATACATACATACATACATACATACATACATACATACATACATACATACATACATACATACATACATACATACATACATACATACATACATACATACATACATACATACATACATACATACATACATACATACATACATACATACATACATACATACATACATACATACATACATACATACATTCATACATACATACATACATACATACATACATACATACATACATACATACATACATACATACATACATACATACATACATACATACATACATATATATATATATATATATATATATATATATATATATATATATATATATATATATATAAATATATGAATCATTTTTGCCCCGACAGGAACTTGAACCTAGGACTTATAATTACTAAGCCTAGGCTCTACCAACTACACCACAGAAGGTCTTTAAAGGAAACAGACCTTACAGCTTATATCTGCTATACTAGGAATTAACGCATTCTATCTGAATGCCACTATGTTCATATTACAGTTTCCCCTAACCTCATTCGTGGTTTCGTTTTCGCATTTAAGTCATCTCCCTATCTCATTCGGAACTAGCAATAATCAAATAAACACATTACCATATGTGAAAACATGAATGAGATTGGTAGTTGAATTAAATGCTAAAACGAAACTTGCCATTGTACGCTTACAAAGTGCAACTCATACAATCATTGAGCCAATTGATTAACCAAGATGAAAAGAGTTTGCAGCTAACATGCTGGAACGAATTTCTGATGATGAAACTTTACTCAACCGAGTTTGTTTTAGTGGTCAGGCAACTTTCATGTTTCAGGGAAACTGAATACACATAATGTGAGAATCTGGGGATCAGAACATCCCCATGTGACTAGGGAACTTCACCGAGATAGCCCAAAGGTGAATGTGTGGTGTGGGATCATGTGCTATCGAATCATTGGTCCATTTTTCTTCAATGAGACATCAATTACTGCAGATGTTTACCTTGACCTTTTAAGTGAATATGTGGCACCACAACTAGATGACCTTCAACCAACCATCATTTTCCAGCAAGATGGCACACCACCACAATGGGGACTGCATGTTCGTGGGTTCCTAAATCAAGCATTTCCAGATCTGTGGATTGGAAGGGATGGCCCAATTCCCTGGCCACCTCGTTCACCAGATATCACTCCCCTGGACTTCTTTCTATGGGGTTATGTTAAAGATATCATGTATCAAACAAAGATACAGGACATCACTGATCTCAAGCAAAAGATCACTGATGCCATTGCTGCCATTGATGAGGCTATGCTACAGCGAATATGGCAAGAAATCGATTACCGTCTTGATGTGCTTCGTGTAGCTAATGGTGCCCATAGAGAGGTGTATTAAGTGAGGCAAAAAACTTCAATAGTTACTCTTCATTTTGCAATAATATTCACATATTTCTGTTCACTTGCCTTTGTAATATATTTTTTAAATTGTAAAGAGACTTTATGGACACCCTGTATATTTACAAGAGACTATACATCTGAATATACATATATATTTTCAAGACACTATACACCTAATTATACATATACTTACAAGAGACTATACACCTGGGCAAACAGGACAGGCATTAGACTTGAGTGACTAACAGGGTATGAGGCTGATACACGGCTAATAGGGTATGAGACTGATACACAACTGACAGGATATAAGGCTGAATCACGACTAACAGGGTTTGAGGTTGATATGCAACTAACAGGGTTCAAGGCTGATGCACAACTAACACGGCATGAGGCTGATACATGACTGACTATAAATTATTGAGAAAACCATGAATACACCTATCATTCACTGTTCACCACAAACCATCCTACTCACTAAGTGGCTGTTTACAATACCATATTGTTCTATGGCTCTAACAGCTGAAGTGGTCATCAGCTAGCAGAAAAAGTACTAGCTAACAGCCGAGTCTGTAACTGTCCAACCAGCTTGTTAAAAGACCACTTAACACTCATATACCCGTACCTCCCTTCCCCCTCACGCTCATAGTACTATTATGAGTGAACTATCTTTTCCATAAGTTTAGGTGAACAGCGTGGGACAGTGGGGAGATTATTTAGAGCATATTGCACTGCCAAGCAAGGGGCTATATGGATATTGGGGAAAAGGGTCAATACTAGGAGAGGACACTGGATGGAGATGTTGACGATTCCACCACCAGACTCGTCCGCTGGGAATACGTATCTCTTACTCTCTGGACCTGCTGCAGCCCATAATTACTCCAACTTTGTCCCAACGGTGTGACAACGGGTCATGAATTCAGACGCGATGGCTGACAGTCAACCTTGCAAGGGGACAGGTGTGGGAATTATAATGGCGCTTAACTTGTTCAGTTTGAATGGCAGCTTGGCAGTCACTCCTTAGTCCAGGCTTGCCATTCCTTGGAGAAGGACTCTGGGTAGGCCAGTACACAGGAGTGGAGGGGATGGCCATACAGCACTTGGGTGTGTGAGCAACCTGCAAACATAGGGGTGTTGTGTAGCTCTAGGAGACCCCTGTCGAAGTCCTCGCAGTCGATGTTTCCATTGGGAGCCTTCTTCAAAATGAGGTGCTTTGCTGACTTGACTGCTGTCTCTGAATGTCCATTTGATTGGGGATAGTGGGGCAAAGACATCATATGGTGAACGCCCCAACATTCCATAAAATTCAGGAAGTCAGTGCTGTTAAACGGTGGGCCTCCATTGGTCCTGAGGCAGAGGGTAACACCAACATCTTGGAAGTATCTGCAGATCATCCTGACAACTCTTGAAGCCACTGTGTTGGCTCCACAGGGTACGATCTCAGGCCAGTCTTACAATTTGCCCATAATTACCAGGAAAGACTTCCCTGCAACTTGGAAGAAATATAGCAGAGACACACTTGAAAAATCATGTAAGGTGGTCATCACATAGTAGTGGTTCCTATTATTACTCACAGGCAGCAACAGTGTTCTTGATATTGGGGTCAATGCCTGGCCAAAACACAGTCTGCCTAGCTTGGTGCTTCGTCACTTCTACCCCGTGGTGGCTGTAATGGAAGCAGGCAAGTATACAGTGACGGCAGGTAGCAGGAATGACAATCTGCCGACCATACAGAACCAGCTCCCTGTCAGTGTAGAGACTTTCCTGTATCTTCCAGTACGGGAGGATGGAGCTGTGTAGGAGCGGTTTGAAGGGAATCCAGAAGACATGCAGGGGAGGAGGCGTCTATAGGAGGGGTCTGCTTTTGCTGCAGCTTGGAGCTCCTGAAGATCCTGTCGGATTCCATAGGGGGTGATGACTCATCCACTGTGGTGATGGCGTTACAATTAATGATGCATCATACGTCACACACAGCCTTGTCCTCAGGGAGAGACCTTCTCCTTCAATCTTTGGAGATGGATAATCTCAACTGCATCCAAAGTGTAGGACTTGAGAATAGGGACTAGTGGACAATGATCAGTTATTTGGGTGAAGTGGGGCAGACCACACAGGTAGTCTGCACTTGGATGGGGCCCAGGTGATGGCTAACAGTTCTAGTTTGATGGTGACATATCAGGTCTCTGCGTTCATCAGGAAACTAGAGCTGCACTGAACCAGACACATTCGTACTTAATCATGGTCCTGAAGGAGGGAGTAACTGATCCCATTTAGATCTTTTGCATCTGTTTGAAGCACAACTGGCAAGGCTGGGTCAAAGGGGCCCAGGATAGGTGGTGAGAGTGGAGCATCCTTGACGTGTTCAAAAGTCTTGTTGTGGTCTGGAGTCCAGGTGAATGAATGTTTGGGAGTCATCAGAGGACGTAGAGGTTGGGCTGTGGCTGTAATGTCCAGGGTGAATTCTGCCAGTTGATTCACCAAGCCCCTGAAGAAATGCATATCAGTCAGGTTAGCAGGCTTTGGAAATATGCAGATGGCACTAACATTATTTGAATCTGCAGAGATACTGTCTCTACTGAGAGTGTAGCCACAGAAGTCAATGCTAGGGGTGTCCATGATGAACTTGTTCTTGTTTAAGGTGGTAACTGGTCATCATCTGATGAATCCTCTGCAGATGTGCAGAAAAGTCTTTTCAAACAGGAGGATGTTGTCCATGACCTTGACACAGTTCGTAATACTTTGCAGAGCCGGTTCTAGTACGATTCTCCGTAAGGCAATTCGCTGTAAGACAAATCGCCGTACAGATATTCTGCAGCAAGGACATTTTGCCGTAAATTATAGAGGATGGCTTATAAAAACAGTAAGAAAAATAATAAAAAGAGTAGGAAAAAAAAGTTGAAAATACAAAGTAATGAAAGGACATATATATACTTTATTTTAAAAACATTTTGAGAGCTAAAAAGCATGTAAGTTCATTGCAATTGCATGCAAATAATGCTTTTGATTTCGATTGTACCCTCTGACAATGCTTAGAATGTGATTATAAACATCTTAGTATTTTTTTTTTAATTTCTCCTCTTGGTGGCTAGGGTGCGATGTATGTGTATGATCAATTACAGTTTTACAAATAGAAATCATTTCACTATTCAATATTGTAGGCATTCTAGCTTTACAGTTCGTATCAGCATGGTTCCAATAGACCTTACCTCCATATTTTCTTTCTTGTCTATAAATTAAGCTAGAGTTGTCAAAGAGCTTATCACCACCTCTGCCGTTTTTGATAGTGTAAGGGATTGTAAAGAGTAAAAGTTTAATTTTTATATTTACATGAATTGCTCAAAAAAGAATATAAACATCTGACGTTCGATTTGGATTACTCTTTCAAGGTAACCTCTCAGAATAAGCTTTTTACCTTTCAATTCCCATTTTAGCCAATGACGTGAAAATTGCCGCTTTAAATAATATTCCTTTACAGTTAAACAACATTTTATTATTTACTTAACAAGCCAATTTTAAAACCAAGACCGAATAATGGGCAACATACCCAAATTCTTTTCTTTATCTCTTTTTATAAGTCAGCCTTTATGCTTTACGGCAAAATCTCCCTGAGGCAGAATATCCACATGGCGATTTGTCTTACGGTCAATTGTCATACGGTCAATTGTCTGATGACGAATTGCCTTACGATGAATTGTCCGGTCATGTGTAGAGCCATGTAACCTCGGAGACAGATGGCATCACCAGTAGTTGCGAAGCCCATGGGCCCTCTGAAGTGCTTAAACCTGCCGTATGCCATGATGAAAGTGGTGAGGTGCCAGTCGCCCTCTGCAAATTCTATTTGCCAGCAGCCATGTAAGGCGTCCGCTGTGGTGAAGAACTTGGCAGATAGTGTGAAACTGCCAATGGAGGAGAACGGCGTAAGAGGGATGTGCAGGGTGGGACATTTGACTGTTCAACATAGATAAGTCCACTGTGATCTGGACACCATTAGATTTAGCCACCAGGACCATTGGGTGGCACCATTCAGAGGGCTGATCACCTACAGGCTCACTATTCCCTTGCATAACCATCATGTCGAGCTCTACCTTCACCTGACTCTGAAAAGCAAAGGGGATCAGCCTAGATTTGTGAATGGCAAAGGGAATAGCGTCATCTTTCAGGTGAATCTGCATGGGTCCACCGATCATCGTTTTGAGTGGAGCTACCTGTAGGTCCGCCTTTGATACTAGGACATCTCTGAATTTGTTGAGGAAGAAGTCCCGTGCAGCAGAGGGTGATGCCATGACAGGAAAGGGCAGCTCAGCGTATCTGTTGATGTGTGTAACTGCGAGGATAGGCTTTGGAAAGTCAGGTGAGATAATGGCCAACTCCTGACAGTGGCCGAAGAAGAAGAGGGGTGCCTGAATACCCTTGTGTACCTGGATTTTGGCAACACACGACTTTGTTACCAAGCTTTAGGGTAACCTGGAACTATCCCAAGCAGGAGACATCTGAGATCTGTCGGCGGTGAGTGTAGTTGTAGCAGGTAGAGGTTGGAGCCTGGTCCTAGGAATCTTCAGCAACTTGAGGTGGCGGATGCCAATTACGGTGACATCAGCCCTGTGTCAGGTAACTGTAGTCTTGAAATCCTGTTGTCATGTAGGAGATGTACACTGATAGGCTGAGGAGACCTGTTGGTGAAACTGGAACTCATGTGACTACAGTTTCTGTGTTTCTTGTGGGTAGAAGGGAAAGCTCTAATGGAGCCTGAAGAGCTGTCCTGACCCTTCGCCTTTTTCTTGCAACATCTGTAATAGTGGCCATTCTTGTTGCAATTGCGGCATTGTACATTCTTTGCTGGGCAACCTCTGCCTCATAATGAGTTATATTTTCCTCATATTCCTCAAGAAGAGCAGTGAGGAAGTGAGGGAAGTCTTGCCTTTCGTCCAGGGCATGTGGGGAATCTCTGGTATGGGCAAAAGAAGGAGAATCAGCCATTGTGGAGTAGAAAAAAGCAGGTAAGGCTTATAGTGAGTAAATTCCAGGAATATAAAACAGATTCCTGGGTAAAAAGCAGTGAAAATGAGTGCACTGTACTGACTCACTATACTACACTCATTGAGCACAATACACTACACTGAAACATCGTTTACTGAACGGAAATCCAAATCCAAAGCATTTTTTTGGGGGGGGAGGTTCAATAGCCCAGATGGGTAGGCTGACTGCACAAAGTTCGTCTCTCTTATAAGGCACACAGAACCTGAAAAACTATTCACTGAAACATGACTAGGCTGAGTATACAAAGTTCCTCTCTCATTATACAATATAAAGCAAACAGAACCTGAAAACCTCGCTGCACCATGTTGATATACGTTCTTGAAGGAAACACTCGGTTCTGGCCTTAAAATCTATTAAAAGAGAATGTATACATATATATTTGCAAGAGACTATAAACCTGAATATGCGTATATATTTATAAGACTATACACCTGGGCAAACGGGATATAGGTATATATTTACAAGAGATTATACACCTGGGCAAACAGGAGAGGCACTAGGTTTGCGTGACTAACAGGGTATGAGGCTGATGCGCAACTAACAGGGTATGTGGCTGATACACGACTGACAAGGTATAAGGCTGATACATGACTAACAGGGTCCGAAGTTGATATACAACTAACAGGGCCTGAGGCTGATGGACGACTAACAGGGCATGAGGCTGATACACGACTAACAGGATATGAGACTGATACACAAGCGACTACAAATTATTGCGAAAGCCATGAATACATCTATCCTTCGCTGTTCACCGCAAACCACCCTGTTCGCTAAGTGGCTGTTTATAATACCATATTGTTCTAAGGCTCCAACAGCCGGATTGGTTGTCAGCTATTAGTACAATGTAAAAGCTAACAGCCGAGTACGTAATTCGCCAAGCAACTTGTTAAAGGACCACTTAACACTCATGTAGCCAACAAACAAAGAAGCAAGCAAAGCAAAGAAATGAAAACAAACTAAAAAAAAACAAGCAAGCAAGAAAGCAAACAAACAAAAACAAGCAAGCAAGCAAACACACAAACAAAACAAACAAACAAACAAATAGCACAAGTGCTATTAAGAAGCAGGCCTATATCTTAGTGAAACACCCTCCAGCAAAATCATGATGTTTACAAATATATTTGCCCCGATAGAGACATGTTCTCAGCAAATTTTGTACATTGAAAGATCAAATCTAAGCTGGAAAGCATTTTAACTTAGGATTTCCAAGCAGGTGTCCCTGATTATCACATGACAAGTAAACAACCAACACCTCTGTCACACGAGAAGAGTTGGATAAAAATACAAAACTATTTCACAAAGGAAAGAAGTTTTGGCACCTGCAAACTCAGGAAGTTCTCTACATATATAAGTTGGCTTCTTCTATGAATATGCAGACACCAGACACAATTGTGCCTTCTCTGAAAATATGATTGGAATTCGCTAAGTGAGGAGGTACTTAATGCTAACTCAATCCACAGCTTTAAGAGAATATATGATAGGTATCACTGAGTACAAATATGGAACCAACCAGGAGGCAGGGAGTTACGAGCATGGGGCTCTTCCCATAAGTGCAATTAGCTATATACCACACACATTCATGCACACACACACACACACACACACACACACACACACACACACACACACACACACACATGAAGAAGAGAAGAAAAATTTTCATTACAGAGTTCTTCCAGACGAAGGGGAGATAAAGAAGATAATGACAGAAGATCCGGGGATGGGGCATCATTAAGATTGTTATACACAAATGCTGATGGATTAGCTGGTAAGGCAGTAGAATTAAAAGATAGGATTCACAACAGCAAGGCAGATATAGTAGCAATTACAGAGACTAAGTTGAGTGAGGACATAAACAGTGTCACAGTTTTTCCTAAGGGTTTCAGAATACTAAATGTTGAAAGATCTGAGAGGACTGGTGGAGGGATAGCACTGCTCATAAGTGAAAGGATTCAAGTCGAAGAAATAAACTTGGCTATAGAAAGTGAGTTCAAGGAATTTCTTGTTGCTCGCATAAATACTGGGTCAGAGAGCATTATAATAACTGTTGTATACAACCCACCAAGGAACCAAAATAGGCTTGAAGTTTATGAGGAAAGTCATATAGGTACTATTGAAGTCATAAACTCAGTTGTTAACATGGCACGGGAAAAAAAATGTAGGATTTTGATTATGGGAGACTTTAATCATAAAGAGATAGATTGGATAAATCTTGACCCACACAGTGGTGAGGACTCATTCGGGGCAAGATTCCTAGATTGCATACAGGGGAATTTCCTAC
>JAXCGZ010012658.1:0-19517 GCA_037179515.1 Halocaridina rubra | reverse complement strand
AACTCAGTTGTTAACATGGCACGGGAAAAAAATGTAGGATTTTGATTATGGGAGACTTTAATCATAAAGAAATAGATTGGATAAATCTTGACCCACACAGTGGTGAGGACTCATTCGGGGCAAGATTCCTAGATTGCGTACAAGGGAATTTCCTACACACAACATGTAATGGAACCAACAAGGGCCAGGGGTGGGGATGAGCCATCACTACTTGATCTAGTGTTCACAGATAATTGTGTTGGATATTGAAAATATTGAGTATGAAGCCACCAATTGGCAAGAGTGACCACTGTGTGTTGTTGATGGAGTATATCATTGAAGATATTCCTCCTGAGAGTAGAGGCACTGAGGACATGAGGAGGAACTATCCGAAAGGAGATTACATCAAAATGAATGAGCTTTTTGCAGTTATTGACTGGAGAACCTTATTTTACAACAAATCTGTACAAGAAATGTATGACATCTTTTGTGAGAAATATGGGAAGATAGTAGATTGCTGCATACCTGTCACCAAAGTAGGTGTAATTCATGCCAGAGAGAAATGGTTCGATAATGGGTGTAAAAGAGCTAAGGAGTGGAGAGACAAATGCTGGAAAAGGCATAGGAGGAGAAAAAACATAAAAGCCTGGCAAACCTACAAAAGAGCAAGAAATGACTACCTAAGTAAAAGGAGAGAGGCAGAGAGAGACTATGAGAGGGACATCACCAGGAAGGCTAAAGAAAATCCCAAGCTTTTCCACAGCTTTATCAGAGGAAAACTGAAGGTAAAAGAACAGGTTTTAAGGCTAAAGAGAGCGGATGGAAGCATCACTGAGACGGATGAAGAGATCTGCAAAGAATTGAACAAGGAGTTTCAGTCAGTATTTACAGTAGAAAATACTCCACCCCCTCAGATTGCAGTGATAGAAGCTCAAGGGCTGGTATTAGAGAACATCAACCTTACAGCCACAGAGGTATGCAAAGTGCTGATGGATTTAGATGTTCATAAAGCTACAGGTCCTGATGACATATCCCCTCATGTGCTTAAAAAATGCGCAAACACAATATCAGTGGCACTAAGTATCATATTTAAGGAGTCACTGGAGTCGGGGGAGATTCCAAGATGCTGGAAACAAGCAAATGTGATACCTATCTTCAAAAAGGGAAGGAGGGATACGGCTCTGAACTATAGACCAGTTTCCTTGACCAGCATAGTTTGCAAAGTTATGGAGAAACTACTAAGGAAACATATCTCTCTTCACTTGGAATCCTTCAACTTTTTGTCAGTGAGGCAACATGGCTTCAGAGAAGGTAGATCAACAGTAACAAACTTATTAGAATTTTATGATGAGGTAAGCCAAATCTTACAGGAAAGAGAGGGCTGGGCAGATTGCATATTCCTAGACTTCCAGAAAGCGTTTGACACTGTTCCACATGGGAGACTTATTAGGAAGCTGCAATCAATGGCTAGAATAGGTGGAAATGTTTTGGAATGGATAAAAACTTACTTAGAAGGAAGGGAACAGAGGGTTAGAGTAAGACACTCAGTGTCTGAATAGAGAAGAGTTAGTAGTGGAGTTCCACAGGGTTCAGTTTTAGGGCCACTTTTGTTCCTTGTATATGTAAATGACCTACCAGAGTCTGTAAATTCATTCATGAATATGTTTGCAGATGATGCAAAGATTGTGAAGAAAGTAAAAAACGAGAACAATGGTAGAGAACTTCAGGAGGATCTAAATAATCTGCATGAGTGGTCAGAAAAGTGGCTAATGAAATTCAATACTTCAAAATGTAAGGTAATGAGAATGGGTACAAGTGCAAGAAGGCCCAAGCTTGACTTCTCGGTGGCCGGAGTACAACTTCAAGAGACAGAAAATGAGAGAGATCTAGGAGTAAACATACTGGCAGATTTGTCTCCAGATATACATATAAATGGCATAGTAAGGGCAGCATATGCATTCTTATCAAATGTAAGGGTAGCCTTCAGGCACATGGACAAGGAAATGTTCAGAAATATTTATGTAACCTATGTGAGGCCAAAACTCGAATATGCAGACCCCCTTTTGGAATCCGCACTTGAAAAAGCACATAGCTAAGCTTGAAAAAGTTCAAAGACATGCCACGAAAGTGGTGCCAGAAATACGCAATCTCAGTTATGATGAGAGGCTGAGGGAATTAGACTTACCATCACTCGAAGCTAGAAGAGTGAGGGGGGATATGGTGACAGTCTTTAAATTCCTTCATGGTTCAGATAGAGTGGATAGGGATCGATTTTTTGATATAACTGGCTCTAGAACTAGAGGTCATAGTTTGAAGCTTCGTAAGAAAACTTCTTTGCAGGATGTAAGGAAATACTTTTTTCAGTGTAAGAGTAGTTGATAATTGGAATTCGCTAAGCGAGGAGGTAGTTAATGCTATCTCAATCCATAGTTTTAAGGACAGGTATGATAAGTATCACTAAGTCTAAAATGGAACCGATCAGGAGACGGGAAGATACGAGCTTTGGGCTCTTTCCCGTAAACTCAATTAGGTAATCACAATTAGGTAATCACACTATCCCTCACCTTGTTGTGCCAGATGATTTCCTGTGAGATGCCACGTAAATAAGGTTTGAAATAAACTTAGACTGCTCAGGCGAGATGTTGCCTCTTGGAAGTTTGGGCGCCAACGGAGGATGCCTCATTGTCCCTCCTGGAGAGTTCATCTGTAGGATACATTTCTAGAGCAGTAACTGGCTCTGATATCATTTAAGGACTATTTTAGTGGTGGTCCCTGGCAGGCAATTATAGCAGAGATGCAAGGGAGAGACAATATTTTTAGGTGCAACAAGTGGAAGCAAATAAAATAAAACGAGAAATAATAATGAAAAGTTAGGTTACTGGTAAACAATTTCCAGAACGTTCTTGGCTCGTAGGAGACGGAAAATAGGAGCAGCCTTTATATCAGGGCTATTCTTCTACACGTACAAGAAGAGTAAATAAGGTATATTTAAATTTAGCCATAAGCTAAAATATAAATTGCAAATAATCATAATCTGCAAAAGTCAAGAAGTGGGAATTATTTTCTTTGTTAGAAATATGACAGTTAAGTTACTAAATTACTTAATAAGGCATCTAACAGCCTCTGTTGACTTTGAGCGAAACACTCTGTCACAAAGGCCCTTTCTAGAGAATATTGATTTAGCAAAATTCAACTACAGAAGGCAAAAAAAGAACAGAGGAAGTTACGGTGACTTCAGTGTTATTATGAGGGATGAGATATCCTTCTCATGGAAAAGAACAATAAGAATTGGATCCACCACGAAAATATATCGTACTATTAGGAAAAGTGAACAAGTCTTGTAAACAAAACATTAAATGCCATGCAAATCATAAAAGAAATGTGATCAAATTCAAATTTCAGGAAAATTAAATCACAATTAGATATCAGTGAATATCAATATATAAGTTTATGAATGCTTCACATGCAAGAAGGCAATAATATAATATAAAAAAAAATACAGTATACGCAAATGAAAAATTTGAACCACGTCATCATTAACATTGGCGACTGGATTTAAAACAGTTTCAGCTATTCAACACTAAACTAAAATGTTTCTGCCATGTTCTGGCTTTCAAAGTTCCACAAAGGGAAATATAAAACTACGATCAATGAAGTATTCTTCATCTTTTTCGTCTTCCAGTAGGAATAACATTTGTACGCTAAAATAAACAAGTACAGTACAGTACTAAAAACATAAAAGATAAACATAAAAAATAAACAACACATTAGAGAAGTAATCTTTACCGACTAGTCAAATTTAGGCTAACAGCACCAGTTTCCTCATTTGAGGGTAACGACCGTCGACTTAATAGATCAGCAAGGTCATTGTCCTTGCCATGAACATGTTGGGCAATGAATTTGAAAAGATTCAGGTAAAGTGCCCACCTTTTCAGGCGAGGATTTAGCTTGTCTGCAGTCTGTAAATATAAGAGAGGTCGGTGGTCGGTTCTCAGTGTAAAATGTTGGCCATACAGATGGACTTCAAATTTCTTTATGGCCCAATATGCAGCTAGAGCTTCCTTCTCCACGGTGGAGTAATTTCACTCTGCAGGGCAAAGCCTGCCGCTTTCATATCGCACTGGAGCTACTTCTTCTGAGTTGTCTGATCGGGCTTGCAAGAGCATGGCACCCAGGCCTTCGTCTGAGGTGTCGGTCTGCAAAATAAATGGAAAATCAGGGTTTTCCAGTTGTAATACTGGCTCACCCGCCAATGCTTCTCGGAGCTTGAAAATGCTCTCTCCGCTTCATCTGTCCATTGGACAGGGGAGGTTTTACCCTGCTTCGAGGAGGTCATTTGCTGCAAAGGGGCAGCGATAGTATTAAAGTGTGGAATGAACCGTTGGTAGTAGCTGACACTACCCAGAAATGATTTCAGTTGAGTGACAGTAGCAGGTTTCTCCATATCTTTAATAGCTTGTACCCTGTCATGTAAAGGGGACATAACTCCTTCTACAAGGGAACTTCCTACACCAACATGTAATGGAACCAACAAGGGCCAGGGGTGGGGATGAGCCATCACTACTTGATCTAGTGTTCACAGATAAAGTGCTGGATATTGAAAATATTGAGTATGAACCACCAATTGGAAAGAGTGACCACTGTGTGTTGTTGATGGAGTATATCATTGAAGATATTCTCCCTGAGAGTAGAGGCACTGAGGACATGAGGAGGAACTATCCGAAAGGAGATTACATCAAAATGAATGAGCTTTTTGCAGTTATTGACTGGAGAACCTTATTTTACAACAAATCTGTACAAGAAATGTATGACATCTTTTGTGAGAAATATGGGAAGATAGTAGATTGCTGCATACCTGTCACCAAAGTAGGTGTAATTCATGCCAGAGAGAAATGGTTCGATAATGGGTGTAAAAGAGCTAAGGAGTGGAGAGACAAATGCTGGAAAAGGCATAGGAGGAGAAAAAACATAAAAGCCTGGCAAACCTACAAAAGAGCAAGAAATGACTACCTAAGTAAAATGAGAGAGGCAGAGAGAGATTATGAGAGGGACATCACCAGGAAGGCTAAAGAAAATCCCAAGCTTTTCCACAGCTTTATCAGAGGAAAACTGAAGGTAAAAGAACAGGTTTTAAGGCTAAAGAGAGCGGATGGAAGCATCACTGAGACGGATGAAGAGATCTGCAAAGAATTGAACAAGGAGTTTCAGTCAGTATTTACAGTAGAAAATACCCCACCCCCTCAGATTGCAGTGATAGAAGCTCAAGGGCTGGTATTAGAGAACATCAACCTTACAGCCACAGAGGTATGCAAATCGCTGATGGATTTAGATGTTCATAAAGCTACAGGTCCTGATGACATATCCCCCCATGTGCTTAAAAAATGCGCAAACACTATATCAGTGGCACTAAGTATCATATTTAAGGAGTCACTGGAGTCGGGGGAGATTCCAAGATGCTGGAAACAAGCAAATGTGATACCTATCTTCAAAAAGGGAAGGAGGGATACGGCTCTGAACTATAGACCAGTTTCCTTGACCAGCATAATTTGCAAAGTTATGGAGAAACTACTAAGGAAACATATCTCTCTTCACTTGGAATCCTTCAACTTTTTGTCAGTGAGGCAACATGGCTTCAGAGAAGGTAGATCAACAGTAACAAACTTATTAGAATTTTATGATGAGGTAAGCCAAATCTTACAGGAAAGAGAGGGCTGGGCAGATTGCATATTCCTAGACTTCCAGAAAGCGTTTGACACTGTTCCACATGGGAGACTTATTAGGAAGCTGCACTCAATGGCTAGAATAGGTGGAAATGATTTGGTATGGATAAAAACTTACTTAGAAGGAAGGGAACAGAGGGTTAGAGTAAGACACTCAGTGTCTGAATGGAGAAGAGTTAGTAGTGGAGTTCCACAGGGTTCAGTTTTAGGGCCACTTTTGTTCCTTGTATATGTAAATGACCTACCAGAGTCTGTAAATTCATTCATGAATATGTTTGCAGATGATGCAAAGATTGTGAAGAAAGTAAAAAATGAGAACAATGGTAGAGAACTTCAGGAGGATCTAAATAATCTGCATGAGTGGTCAGAAAAGTGGCTAATGAAATTCAATACTTCAAAATGTAAGGTAATGAGAATGGGTACAAGTGCAAGAAGGCCCAAGCTTGACTACTCGGTGGCTGGAGTACAACTTCAAGAGACAGAAAATGAGAGAGACCTAGGAGTAAACATACTGGCAGATTTGTCTCCAGAAATACATATAAATGGCATAGTAAGGGCAGCATATGCATTCTTATCAAATGTAAGGGTAGCCTTCAGGCACATTGACAAGGAAATGTTCAGAAATATTTATGTAACCTATGTGAGGCCAAAACTCGAATATGCAGCCCCCTTTTGGAACCCGCACTTGAATAAGCACATAGCTAAGCTTGAAAAAGTTCAAAGACATGCCACAAAACTGGTTCCAGAAATACGCAATCTCAGTTATGATGAGAGGCTGAGGGAATTAGACTTACCATCACTCGAAGCTAGAAGAGTAAGGGGGGATTTGGTGACAGTCTTTAAATTCCTTCATGGTTATGATAGAGTGGATAGGGATCGATATTTCGATATGGCTGGCTCTAGAACTAGAGGTCATAGTTTGAAGCTTCGTAAGAAAACTTCTTTGCAGGATGTAAGGAAATACTTTTTCAGTGTAAGAGTAGTTGATAATTGGAATTCACTAAGCGAGGAGGTAGTTAATGCTATCTCAATCCATAGTTTTAAGGACAGGTACGATAAGTATCACTAAGTCTAAAATGGAACCGATCAGGAGACGGGAAGATACGAGCTTTGGGCTCTTTCCCGTAAACACAATTAGGTAATCACAATTAGGTAATCACCCACGTGGCCGAGATACTGCAATTGTGTGAAACCAATCTCACATTTGGAAGGCTTTAAATGAAGTCCATGCTGGTTCAGACGAGTGAGAACTCTGTGGAGAGTCTCTGGGTGCGATGACCAATCCTGAGAATGCACCAGGATGTCGTCTATAAAGCTCGAAACATTGTCGAGATCCTGTAGTACTATCCTCATGAGTCTGCTGAAGCAGCCAGGGGCATTTACCATACCAAATGGCATGACCGTGAACTGGTATAGACCATATCTTGTGGAAAAAGCTGTAAGAGGCTTGGTAGTCTTGCTCAACGGGACTTGCCAAAATCCACTGGCCAAATCCAACTTGGACAGGTAAGGGGTTTGAGAGATCAACGAGAAAATATGCTCGGCGTCAGCAATGGGCTCTCCATCAAAGATGGTACAGGAGTTAAGCTTACGACAGTCAAGGCAGAACCTGTGACTGCCATCTCGCTTACGCACTGCCAGTAACGGCGAACACCAAGGCGAAATGCTCTTTTCAACTATTCCGAGGCGGATCCAAGTGTCAAGATCTTCCTTCAGCCGTAACGACAGCTGGTGGGGAAGACCATAGGAATGCCGAAATGGCTCTGGGTCAGTCAATCTGACATGATGCTCAAGGGTAGTGGTAATGCCTGGGAGGTCGTTGAAGATGTTCTCATAGTCCTCTAATAGCTTGTTTCGCTGTTCCCGTTGACTTGGTTGCAGTCTGGAGTTAATAATGCAATTACTCACACTTTCCTTTCGGTGTGTGGGAATGGCAGGATCCTTACCATCATCAAAAGCTAAGCTTATGTCTTCAATTGCAAGGGCGGTGGCTGCGGCCAGAGGGGCTTCTTCCGAAAAACTCCACTCCCGTAAGTCTATCTCCACTGCAAGGGTGGAGTATTCCAATATAAGAAGTAAGGGGTGGCTATAATGGAGCACCTGTGTTGCTGCAGCCTCGGAGGGTCTGTTGATGCTGGGGGCATCTAAAAGGGTTGCTGGGAGTGCCAGCGCAGGATCTCTGTGGGCCTCCGGATCCTCACAATAAAGCTTCAGCTGGTTAATGTGGTATTTCCGGTTATTGCCATCAATATTTAGCACATAAATGTCAGGGGTCACCCGGTGTACCACAGTGTACGGTCCTTTCCAGCGTAGCATTAGCTTGCGAGTATCTGTTGGAAGAAGTAACAGAGCTCGATCTCCGGGTGTCAGGGAACGACGCCGCGCACGCTTGTCAAAGAGGAGCTTGGCAGTCTGCTGGTGACCCTTAATGGCTAATTTTGCAGTTTTCCAAGCCTTTTTGAGGTGAGACGAAAACTTATAAAATATACTCATGGACGTCCCTATCGTCATCATCAATGGTAGGTGAATCCCAACATTCTGCCAAGAATTCTACTGGGCCTCTGACCTTATGACCATAAATCAGCTCGAAAGGCGAGTATCCAGTAGTGTCGTGGGGCGTGTCTCTGAAGGAGAACAGTGCAGCAGGGACGTACTTGTCCCACTGCCTAGGTATATCTATCACTAGCTTGCGCAAACATCGCTTCAATGTCCCGTTTTAGCGTTCGCATGCTCCATTTGATTGGGCATGATAGACACTCGTACGAATGTGCTTCATTTCTAAAAGGTTACAGAAAGCCTCAAAGTGCCTACTTGTAAACTGACTTCCATTGTCAGAAGTGACGTGCTCCGGAAAGCCAACCCTGGAGCAGATTTCAAATAATGCATGAGCGACTGCTTCAGTTGTGATAGAAGACAGTGGCACTGCATCTGGGTACCTCGTTGCCAGGTCAACATATACCAGGAGGAACTGTTTCCCCGTGGACGAAGCTGGATTAATAGGACCTAATATGTCAATAGCGACCTTGGAAAATCGCTGCATTGAGAGCTTAGTTATCCCCATGGGAACTTTCGGTACCGGTGCCGTTGAGGTGGATTGACAGACAGGGCAGGAGCCTACATATCTGTCTACTTCGGCGTGCATGTTTGGCCATGCAAAAGCCTTCTGAAGGACGTGCTGAGTTTTTGCTTTGCTTCTGTGTCCGCTCAGAGGTAAATGGTGTGCCACATACATAGCCTGGTGGCGCAACGAAGCGGGCACCACCAACTGTTTAAAGGTGTGGCCATCTTTAGTCACATGCCTACGAAGTACTCCATCTTCAAGGGCGTAAGTGATCTGGCCTCCTCCTCTCACCGTGAAGGTCCTTCCCTCGGTGGCCTGCTGCATCCAGCGTTTGAGGCTGGGGCAGTATTGCTGCAATTTGGCAAAGTCTGGACGTGACTTCAATGGCTCTAGAGGTGTATCGTCTGATAAAGGAGGGGGAAACCCTCCTCGTTCCACATTACGTGTACTGATTGCAGCAGACTCAACGGAGTCAGTCGGAGAATCGTCCATATTCTTGGCATCGAGGCCAGGAGTTGCTGCTGAAATGGCTTCATGTGACTTCCCCCGAGGGAAGTTATAAGGAGAAATGTCCTTATGGTAGAGGTCGGCCTGGAAAGTAGGAACTAGGTTCAGTGCACGACCCATCAAGACAGGGTACATAAGCCCAATCATTGCCACAGCTGGGGCTTTTCCCTTGTAGTATTTGCAATCCAAGTTAATGACACAGTAGCGTCATATTTGGGGTGTTCCTTCAACAACCCGCACACGAACGACTTCGCCGGTATAATCTTCATCTCTGACGAATTTCTCGTCAACAAATATGCCATTGGCCCCTGTGTCGAGGGCTATCTCAACTTCCACACCATTTATAGTTCCTAGACATTTTGGGATCACCTGCGGATTACCCCATTCGGTGAGTTCCACATTGGCAAGTTTGTACGTAGGTTGCTCGGCGTTATCCTCAGTGGCCCTTTCTGGCCTTATTTCTACAGCATGGGCTATGTGCGTGGCCAGACGGCTTTGTGGGCCGCCGCTGTGTGAGGGAGCGTGGTGGCTCTTAGAGTTTTGCTGAAAACCCTGGGAAGGAGGAGCAAAGTAATGGCCTTTGCCTCTGAACTGCTGAGGCTTAGGTCATACTGAGTTATCCTTCTTGAGTGTGGGTGCATTGCCGTAATAAGGCTTAGGAGTGTAAGGAGGATGTGCTGGACGATGTGAGTTCTGCGAGGGGCCCTTGTGCTTCCCGTTCCTATGATCTCCTTTCCGGTGAGAATCATGGCTTGCTGCGGGGGAGATACAACTCTGAGGACAAACCTTGTAATCGGCCCTTCTTGCCCTCATAACATCACAGAGACGTACTCCAGGCTGGTTGTGCTGGAGGTACTCGTCCACAGCAGCTAGACTTTTCTCATAGTCAATCTCATCCTTAAGTTGAGTCCTTACATATGCAACAAGATCTGGAGGAAGTTCATTGGCAATTGCATCAAACATCAAGAATACATACAACTTCTCACGAGGACACTTTGCAACTCGTAACCAGTCATTAAAGAGGCGAGCCTTGCGTTTGCCAAAGGTACTACAGTTCTCCTCCTTCAATGGGAAAGCAGAAAGATACCTAGCATGACACTCAGCTGTTGAAAGGTTCTGTGAGGCTAGAAGTGTGCTTTTAACTTTCTCATAGTCCCTCAGTTGCATTTGGTCGAGTTCATTGACCAGGGCGAGCAGACGGGGTGGCATGGAGGCTAACAGTCAACGACTCTTCTCAGCCTATGTGCCTTCGTTAACTGCCGCAAGACTTTCGAAAGAGCGGATGTAAGTATCAAGCGGTTGCCTGCCATCGTCCTTGTATTTCGGTATTGGGGGGGCCTCTCACGAGGCTGGTTTCCATTTCCAGTTGAAAGACCACTGTCTGGGAATCCCGCTTGATGCCGAGGAAGCGCAAGCTCATGATCACGTTGTGCTTGTGCATCCTCACGTTGTGCTTGTGCCTCATCACATTGTGCTTGTGCCTTATCACGGTGAGCTTGTGCCTCATCACTTGCTCTCTTCTCCAGCTTATCTCGGCGTTCAACCATTTTCTCATGAGCCCATTCGAAGAGCTTTTGTCTTGGGGAAAAGCTGTATCTCTCACCCCTAGCAATCATTATGTCCAGGTAATGCTCCTCATCGAATGTTTTGATGGTTTCCATGTTTCTTTCTTAAACAGTCAATAACGAAGTGCCAAAACAACCACACAAAAAAACAAATCTCTACAATACAGTAGTAAAAAAAAATGAAAGAACCACACAACACCAAGGAGAGAAAAAAAAAATTCAACACCACAGTTCAAACTTAAACGTAAAAGTAATCTCAAAACCTCACCATAAAAATGACTCAAAATACATTCAAGTGCAACAGCAGCAAAATGTTGCAAAACAGTGCATGAAACACTGGCAATACAGAATGGCAGTTGTGCCTGCTTAACAGCAATACGTGGCAGTACCTGCAGTTATGGTGCAAATGAAAGGAATGAGCAACACAATCAAGTGCAACAGCAACAAAATGTTGCAAAACAGTGAATGAAGCACTGGTAATACAGAATGGCAGTCGTGCCTGCTTAACAGCAATACGTGGCAGTACCTGCGGTTATCGTGCAAATGAAAGGAATGAGCAACACAATCAAGTGCAACAGCAACAAAATGTTGCAAAACAGTGCATGAAGCACTGGTAATACAGAATGGCAGTCGTGCCTGCTTAATAGCAATATGTGGCAGTACCTGCGTTTATCGTGCAGCAACAAAATGTTGCAGAACCGTGCATGAAACACTGATAATACAGAATGGCAGTCGTGCCTGCGCATGAGCGCGTATATGGCAGTACCCACAAATAAAATGTCGTATGTAATACAAACGAATACAGTATAGCGGTCGTGCCTGCGTATGAGCGCGTATATGGCAGTATCCACAAATAAAATGTTGTAAGAAAATTCTGGAGTGTTACCAAAAGGACACAGATCCTATACAAAGTACACCAAAGATAAGCTAACAGCTTACTAGGCAGCCAGATTACACATTTCTACTAGTAATGAGAAAATTTATTTTCATGTGACAACTCAGACACATGAAAGGCTTAGCCTAGGCTCGATAAATGACACCAAAGTTTTTCTTCCCAATCTATGAGCAGTCAATGCTTGAATATAAAACACAATTATAAGCAAAAATACTTAATATGCTTTCTCCCAATTCCTAAATCCCAAGGAAGTATAAACAATTCTTAACAAGTATTACCCTTTAACGGATATATAAAGCACGAATGCTTTAAAACTCAATCTTATCAAGCAAATAAATGAAATTTTAAATAACATGTCTCCTCGTCATGCAATATTTCTTAAGTCTGTTACCACATAATCTCATGTAGATTTCCTGAAATTTTGTTTACCACATGGGAAACAAGAAAATATTAGTTACCATAATTAATATTGAAAATAAAAAAAAATTTCTTATCCGCAACGTCTCTAGCGCGAAAATTTTCGTGTGCAGCCTAAGACTCATTCATTTCAATAATCGAGCCAATGGTAATCGGGTTTCATGTGCAATGTTAAAAAGCAAAATAAAAATAAATTTATAAAATCAGTCTGTCTGTTCGGGTCCCTGTTCGGGCGCCAATCTTTTTGGAGGTTAGAATGGTTGAGTGTTGTTAAGATTCTGTTTTTACTAAGGGGACTCAAAGTACTGAGCTCGGTTAAGAGCTCACAAACAGACAGGACAGATATTTGTACTTGAACATCCCATCTCTTTTACCATTAGTCGGTTAAATGAAACTCAGACTTCAACTTCCTTTTAATTTTGGAAATACAATGACCTTAAAAGAATTGAAATTTCCAATTAAATTTTATGAAATGCTGCCTCGAATCCCGGAGGTGGTGAGCACGATTTCGTTTCCCGGCACCACGGACGTATGACAAGGCTTTGGCCTCAACTCGATGATTACCTCTGTCACACAGGCAGAGTAGAATACAGGACACTGCAATTTCAGAAACTGAAATGACACACTGTTTATAATGGGAAACTGAAAGCATGAGCACACATATTATGAGTTTCCAATGTCATTCTACTGGATAAAAATATATTGGTTATTCACAGCTAACCAGAAATATTTATGCTACCATAATAGCATACAAAACCCTTAATTCTTTACTGGTTTTAAAGGAAAACAATTTATTCACAATAAATGAAGAATAAGTAAGACAAATACAGTACTGTATGTATTCTTTAAATTGTGGGCAACCACAAAAGTTGCAATGCTTATTACTGATTTACAATTAATATGGTAAAACACTGTATTTAGGATAATGGAAGAATCTACGAGATAAATACAGTATTCATTCACTTTTGGTTATCAAGAACTTTGCAATGAAAAAAAGGGGTGCAAAACCACCTTTTGAGGTATTTGCAACTTACAACTCAAAACACTTTATCCCCAACATACGAAGAATTAACAAGATAAATACAGTATGCATTCATTAAATTGTGGTTAACAGGAAATATTTGCAAAGCCAACAGGGTAAAATTACCTTTTAATTATTTGCAGTTTATAGCATAAAACACTTTAGCTAAATGATTAATTATTTGCAATTTATATAGCAAATAGCTTTATTGACGAGTTTTTGACGTAAAACACTTTATTTATGATGATAGAAAGAGGTGAAAGGAAATTAGAATTTATTAGGAAAAGGGATAGATTTTTACGGGCTCATAACCAGTCTTCAGAGGATGAGATTTTCGTTTATCATATTCAGTGAAAAGAAACTAATAAGCAATGTATATCAGCTGTAATTTCCAGGTTAAGGAATTAACTTTGGCAAGTGAGATTCCAGTTTGGTAATCTACAAAATTTCGTTTGCATGGGAATGGAATCTGAGAATAAAATTCGTAAGACTTAGCCAGTAACGAATGTAACTAATTCTCGAAAAACCAATTTGCTTGACCCACGAGCTTTACCATACACTATCCCTCACCTTGTTGTGCCAGATGAATTCCTGTGAGATGCCACGTAAATAAGGTTTGAAATAAACTTAGACTGCTCAGGCGAGATGTTGCCTCTTGGAAGTTTGGGCGCCAACCGAGGATGCCTCATTGTCCCTCCTGGTGAGTTCATCTGTAGGATACATTTCTAGAGCAGTAACTGACTCTGATATCATTTAAGGACTATTTTAGTGGTGGTCCCTGGCAGGCAATTAGAGCAGAGATGCAAGGGAGAGACAGTATTTTTAGGTGCAACAAGTGGAAGCAAATAGAATAAAACGAGAATAATAATGAAAAGTTAGGTTACTGGTAAACAATCTCCAGAACGTTCTTGGCTCGTAGGAGACGGGAAAAAGGAGCAGCCTTTATATCAGGACTATACTTCTACACGTACAAGAAGAGTAAATAAGGTATTTTTAAAATTAGCTATAAGCTAAAATATAAATTGCAAATAATCATAATCTGCAAAAGTCAAGAAGTGGGAATTATTTTTTTTTTTAGAAATATGACAGTTAAGTTACTAAATTACTTAATAAGGCATCTAACAGCCTCTGGTGTCTTTGAGCGAAACACTCTGTCACAGCGTGCTCATATTTGGCGCAAAACATCCCAGAGGCAACATCTCGCCTGAGCAGTCTAAGTTTACTTCAAACCTTATTTACGTGGCATCTTCACAGGAATTCATATGGCACAACAAGGTGAGGGATAGTGTATGGTAAAGCTCGTGGGTCAAGCAAATTGGTTTTTCGAGAATTAGTTACATTCATTACTGGCTAAATCTTACAAATTTTTTTTCTCAGATTCCATTCCCATGCAAACGAAATTTTGTAGATTACCTAACTTGAATCTCACTTGCCAAAGTTAATTCCTTAACCTGGAAATTACAGCTGATATACATTGCTAAGAAGTTTCTTTTCATTGAATGTGATAAACGAAAATCTCATCCTCTGAAGACTGGTTATGAGCCCGTAAAAATCTATCCCTTTTCCTAATAAATTCTAATTTCATTTCACCTCTTTCTATCATCATAACTAAAGTGTTTTACGTCAAAAACTCGCCAATAAAGCTATTTGCTATATAAATTGTAAATAATTAATCATTTAACAAAAGTGTTTTATGCTATAAACTGCAAAGAATTAAAAGGTAATTTTACCCTGTTGGCTTTGCAAATATTCCCTGTTAACCACAATTTAATGAATGCATACTGTATTTATCTTGCTAATTCTTCATATGCTGGGGATAAAGTGTTTTGAGTTATAAATTACAAATACTTCAAAAGGTGGTTTTGCACCCTTTTTTTTCACTGCAAACAGTTCTTGGTAACCAAAAGTGAATGAATACTGTATTTATCTCGTAGATTGTTCCTTTATCCTAAATAGGGTGTTTTACCATATTAATTGCAAATCATTAATAAGCATTGCAACTTATGGGGTTGCCCACAATTTAAGGAATACATACAGTACTGTATTTGTCTTGCTTATTCTTCATTTATTGTGAATAAATTGTTTTCCTTTAATACCAGTAAAGAATTAATGGTTTTGTATGCTATTATGGTAGCATAAATATTTCTGGTTAGCTGTGACTAACCAATATATTTTCATCCTGTAGAATAATATTGGAAACTCATTATATGTGTGCTCATGATTTCAGTTTCCCATTATTAACAGTGTGTTGTTTCTGTTTCTGCAATTGCAGTGTCCTCTATTCTACTCTGCCTGTGTGACAGAGGTAACCGTCGACTTGAGGCCAAAGTCTTGGCATACGTCCGTGGTGCCAGGAAACGAAATCGTACTCACCACCTCCGGGATTCGAGGCAGCATTTCTTAATATTTAATTTGAGAAATTTAATTCAATTCTTTTAATGTCATTGCATTTCCAAAATTAAAAGAAAGTTGAATTCTGAGTTTCATTTAACCGAGTTATGGTATAACGCATGGGGTGTTCAAGTACAAATATCTGTCCTCTCTGTTTGTGAGCTCTTAACCGAGCTCAGTACATTGAGTCCCCTTAGTAAAACAAAATTTTTAACAACACTCTACCATCTCAACCCAACTGTACAGAAAGAAAAGTCAGTGCCACCTTGTCTGGATCATCTGTTAATGTAGTTGTTAGTGAAGTCCAGATTCCTCCAAGTATTGAAATATTGCTGAATAAGTATCCATATATTACCTTTCCTCATGATAATAAAGATGCAGTCTAATGTGGAGTGTATCATAGAACAGAAACAGGTAGTAACCCCTCCTATATTTGCAAAGACACGTCAGCTAAGTGAAGAAAAATTTAAGGCTGCTCAAGAAGAATTCCGGGCACTCCAAAGCTCGGACATCATTGTCCCATCTGAAAGTGAGTGGAGTTCTCCTTTACACTCAGTCCCTAAGAGTAATGGAGAATACCGTCCTTGTGGTGATTATAAAGCACTAAACTCCGTTACGAAAATAGACTGATACCCTATTCCCAATATTAATTCTTTTTCATCTAAACTTGCAAATAAAATTTGTTTCTCAAAGATTGACTTAACTTCGGTCTATCATCAGATTAGGGTACACCCGGACCATGTCCATAAAACAGCTATAACTACCCCTTTTGGGTTATTTGAGTTTCTTGATATGCCCTTTGGCCTCTGTAATGCGGCTGCAACTTTTCAAAGAGTAATGGACAAGATATTCTGAAACATTATGTGTATATTTATATATTTTGATGATATATTGGTATTTTCAGATAATGAAAAAGCCCATTTCAGGGATCTTCAAATAGTATGTGATATCCTTAATAAGTACAATCTTAAAGTTTCTTTGAATAAATGTTTATTTTGCATTAAAGAACTTGACTTTTTAGGATTCACTGTTAGTGCTGATGGTCTTTGCCCTACATCAAATAAGATTTATAAATTGTCAGAATTTCATTACCCAACTGATTCAAAAGAGTTTGCGCTGATTTTTGGGCATGATCGTTTTTTATAGGAAATTAGTTCCTAAATTTTCCTAAATTGTCTCGCCTTTAACAGACTGTATAAGATTGAAGCCATATCATAAATCATTAGAATTAACTGAAACGGAAAAGCAATCTTTTGATAAAATTAAGGAAGTTCAGTCTAACCTCAGAGCTCTCGCACACATACAATGCTATACCCATTTCAGTTAGTAAGTGATAGTAGTCAATATGCTGTAGGAGCTGCACTCTATCAAATGGGATTTTTCTCAAAGAAACTTTCTCAATCACAAAAAAAATATTCTACATTTGATAGGGAGCTTCTCGCCACGTATTTAGCAGTATTACTTTTCCATCCTCAAATTGAAGGCCATTATGTATTATTCTTAATGGACCATAAGCCACTTTGCAGTGCTTTTAAAAGTATTAATCCAGGTAAGTCTGATAGACAACAAAGATATTTATCTATCTTAACAGAATATCTTGCAGATGTTAGATGTATAAGAGATTCACATAACATTGTGTCCGACTGCCTTTCGCAACCTACTAACGCAGTTATGCTAGATGTTTGTGATTTACCTGAATTCGCAGTAGTTCAGTTTCCAGATGAAGAGACCCAGGCATACTCTCATAGTCATAGTCATAGATTTTATTGCCAAAGACCTTTCCAATTACTAAATGAAGAAAATAAGGTGTTGTGTGATACATCTATACCATTCTCTAAACCTATTACAGCAGAATCCCTATGTATGTCAATTTTTAATAGAGTACATAGCTAATCTCACCCCGGTAAAAAGTCAATCCAGAAATTGGTAATATCTTGATATTTTTGGTCTGATATGTACAGATCCATCAGAAAATGGTGTAGAGAGTGCTTGTTAACAGTCCAAGATTCACCCTCATACTAAGATTGTGTACCAGAGTGTTTTGCTCAAAGTCACCAGAGTCTGTTAGATACTTTATTAGTTAATTTAGTAACTTAACTGTCTTTTTTCCTAACTAAAATAATTTTCACTCCTTGCGTTTTGCAGATTATGATTATTTGCAATTTATATTTTAGCTTATAGCTAATTTTAAATACAGTGTTGCCTCACTTATCGCGGTAGTTTGGTTCCGGGACTCGGTGCGAACCCAGAAATCCGTGGTGCAGAGATCAGCCTATATGTACATAGATATTTTAATGTATTTTTACGTTTACACTGTATAAACCCTCCCTGTACTGTTAAAAAAGCACCCTTTACATTATAAATAACAGCAAGCAACGTAATTTTTTTATGAAAGTGATAGGAAAACTTACCATGAATGAGGTGATGATGACTTGACATTAATAGGTTCCATATTTTACAATAATTTTTACGTTTACGTAAAATAGCGGCCAACATCCACAAGCTTTTTTCCTTCTTTCAACATATCTAAGAGTTTCACTTTATCTACAATGGTTAACATTATCCTTTGCCGCTTAGGCTCACTACAAGAAGCCTTAGAAGATGAAGGATGCTTGGGAGGCATTGCAAAGGTTAAAATATGCGAGTAAAAAAATCACAAGCAAAACATATTAATAATAATAAGCACAACATGAATGGCGCACACGAGTGAGGCGAGACAATGGAAGATGGTGGAAGCCTTTGTCCGAAACGCTGATAGCGGTATCGTATTTCACATGTTCCAGTACTGTTAGTATTTATGTTTTTTACTATTTTTTACTGTTATATTATTCTCAGGCTAAGAAATACGTTTTTTTTTATCAATAAAATCATGAAACTACTGGAAATATAAATATATATGCTAGCTCACGTAGCTTCGACCCCAATACATTGTACGCTATCGAACACAAGCAAAACGTGAGTTAGACTGAACGAGTCTTTGTCCAAAACGCTGATAGCGGTATCGTATTTTACATGTTGCAATACTGTTAGTATTTATGTTTTTTTACTATTTTTTACTGTTTTATTATTCTTAGGCTAATAAATACGTTTTTTTTTTTATCAATAAAATCATGAAACTACTGGAAATATAAATATACATGCTAGCTCACGTAGCTGCGACCCCAATACATTGTACGCTATCGAACACTATTTCATATGATGCACTACTGTGAGTTATACTGTACGTACGTATATCATTCAGTTATTAGAACAATGTATATTAATTTAAAATTCATCTACTTATGTGATGATTGTACAAAATCTATTGTATTTATTCACTGTAATTTGGACCAAATATTCCTTTTGTAAAGATTATACTGTACTTTTCAAAAGATGTGGTCAATAAACATATCTATCTATCTATCTACATTTATGTTTTTTACTATTTTTTACTGTTTTATTATTCGTAGGCTGGGAACTAATTTTTTTTTATCAATTAGATAATGAAATATGTTTTTTTCCATAAAAAAAATGAAAATACTGAGAATTTTTTTTTTTTTAATATTTTAATATTTTTGCATATACCCATGAAATAAAATAATAATTTATAAAAAAAAAACGCGATAGAGTGAGAAAGCCAACCAGGAAGCGCGAATAACTGGGGTAACACTGTATATCTTATTTGATACTCCTGTATGTGTAGAATTATGATCCCGATATAAAGGCTGAGCCAAGCATGATCCTAATATAAAGGCTGCCCCCTATCTCTGTTTTCTGACCGTTCCCTTTCTTCAGCGAGCCTATCAGATATGTTTTCTTTACAATTTTCTTATGATAAAATAGCTCTCGCTAATAAATTTTTTAGATTATAAAAATTGTTCTTGCTGATAATTTTGTTATAAATTTGACCATGCTGTTGTGTCATTAGCCTGTCTAGATACATTTCAGTAGCTTCTTTATTATTTGAATAGTTAAGTTCCGT
>JAXCGZ010012657.1:15000-19554 GCA_037179515.1 Halocaridina rubra | reverse complement strand
ACATCTTACGATATTCCCCCCAAAAGACGGTATTTCCCCGTATTAGAATCGCTAAACTAGAAAAAAAACGCGCGCACAGACACACGCCCACGCACGCCACGCACATCTTGACAAAAATGGAACCGACCAGGAAACAAGTTGCTAGCATAGCGCTCTTTCCCGTAAGCACAATTAGGTCATCACACTCACACACACACACACACACTTGTAATAAGATCCTTTTCATTATCGGACGAATACGCTCATACTCTTAATCTATTTATCTATCGGTCTCTTTTACAGTGACTCCGCCAAGACAAACTTTTCTTTCTCTCTCTCTCTCTCTCTCTCTCTCTCTCTCTCCTCTCTCTCTCTCTCTCTCTCTCTCTCTCTCTCAGTATCTATTTCAATCCATCTCTCCTTCTATATATCTATCTGTCTGTCTATATTACAGTGACTGACACGACAAATTTCTCTCTCTCTCTCTCTCTCTCTCTCTCTCTCTCTCTCTCTCTCTCTCTCTCTCTCTCTCTCTCTCTCTCTCTCTCTCTCTCTCTCTCTCTCAAGAACAATAGTAAGAGTTCTTTTTAGTGTGTATTACTCTGTACGTTTATTTCTGCTTTTCTGTCTGTGCGTGAGATAGAGAAAAGCAGCTACTAAGCTACTATAAAATTAGCAGTGAAAAAGCAGCGACCATATAACGTAATAGGAGTACTAGCAAAAACTATTAAGAAAGCAGAAGTTGGCAAAAAGGGCCACATGGTAATAGTAGCAGCACGGAAAATCAGCAATTCATAACGATCTTGGTTCATATTTGCTAAACAGAATGCATAAAAATAATTACAATAGCTAAAACATTACTGATATTCCATAAAAATGATAGTAACAGTTACACCGTAAAAGTTTGATAAGTTGTAGTAGTAGTAGTAGTAGCAGTAGCAATAGTAGTAGTAGTAGTAGTAGTAGTAGTAGTAGTAGTAGTAGTAGTAGTAGTAGTAGTAGTAGCAACAGTAGTCGTACTAGAAGGGATAGTAATAGTGGTAAAAGAGGAGGAGAAATAGTGCTAGCACTAGTTTCAAAGTCAATATGGACAATAATCCCGATCACGCATGAGGAGATAGTTGTTAATCATGGCAGTAGTGCTAGTAGTAGTAGTAGTAGTAGTAGTAGTAAATATTGCTTAGGAGAGCAATAATAAAATTTACCAAATCATATTTAACTAGTAGCAAAGGATACAAATAATTGTCACAATGAAAATAGCAATAAGAGCAGCATATATAAGTGAGGTGAACAGCAGCAAAAAGCAGCATCAACTAAAAGCAAGAAGCTTGGAGAGACGACGGTAGCACTTAAAAGAACTTGGAGGTCGGCTGGCATGATGGAGGGTATGAGAGGAAGTTGAGTGAGAGAGAGAGAGAGAGAGAGAGAGAGAGAGAGAGAGAGAGAGAGAGGAGAGAGAGAGACGAGAGAGAGAGAGAGAGAGAGAGAGAGAGAGAGAGAGAGAGGCTGGAATGATGAGACGGAGCTAAGATCAGGTGATGGTCCAAAAGATGCACCCCTTGAGAACCCCCGCTGCCTCTTTAGGGGATCCCGTGACCTCGCCATTCTAACACACACACACGCACGCACATACACAAACACGCACATACACACAGACACACAATTTATGGCTATAATTACTGAATAAAAATGGTGGCCGTTTTTGAGCGGAGGTTTTCCCGCGTAAATCAAAGGCGCGCATCGCTACTTTTGGCGCGTTTAATCGGCGGGTCGCAGCGGGAGGCCGGGAACCACAAGCCAGGTTCGGCCAGCCGTGCCACCCCCAAGGTTATATCCCTCCCTGGCACTATGACGTCACCGAACTCTAACCAATACTGGGCGGAGCTTGGCAAGACCTCTCGCCGAACACAGCGCTGTGATTGGTCGACAGCAGCAGGGAGGTTAGGAGAGGGGAGGAGAGGTTTAGGGCAGCTCGAAAACCCCCAATACTTTGTTCTCCAGGCACCACCTTCTATCTCCTCCTCCTCCTCTTCTTCCTCCACCTATATACCTCCACCACAGTGACAAAGGCCGCCAGTAACCTGCTGGCTCCCACGATGAGAGCTACTTAATGCAATTATTCAATTATCAATGTTGCAACCTGAGACTCACAGTTATAACAATTATATAATGAAAAAAAACTTGAAAGGGGGAAAACAATAATATATATACACATATATCCCCTTGGTCTTTTAAGGCCTCTGTATTGGTGCAAATATAACTCTGGTCTCCCTTTCCAGGCAATGCACAAGTATCTATACCTTTTTACTCATTTTTTTTATGAATGTTCTTTGTTCATTGTAGATGTTCTTCCATTAAGACCAGTTCTTTCTTTCCTTTGGTAAGAACTATTACATGCTGTAGACATTTTTTTTTAAGATGAAGTTCTTGGTTTTAAGAAATCTTTTTTATTGATGTTGGGTTTACTTTATGTATTCTTGCAATTTCACTTTGCTGCGGATTTTATACATTCTACACATACATATGTACGTAATTATATAGATATACATACATAGAACAAACTATATAATTACTGTATCATACTGTGTTGGGTTAGGTTAAGTTGTAATTAGCTATTGTTTCCAGTGGTTTTTGGTGCTTAGTTTCCATAAAAAAAAAAATATCCATAACCACCCAAAATTCAAAAATCTAAAACAGTACAATTAAAATAAATATATTTCTGTCTCTCTCTTGTAGTTGGTTTCGGTTTTACGTCACGAACTCCCTTTTCACCTATGGGCTAGGACGGTTGCCTTCTTGCGAAGGACTTGTTTTGGCAGATGCAATCGTTACTCTGAGTGTATGCCCTTACTAACCTCAGTCCGTGACGGGGCGCGAACCCTCGACCTGCCGCCTCAGAGTCACGGACGCTACCATTTTGCCACGGAGACTACTTCAGTATCTCTCTTGTAATTAACATTATAAATCCAAGAATTAATTTTAAACAAAATCGCTCTCTTAATGTACAGTTACTTCATTTTCGGGTACCCCTTTGCAGCAAATATTTTATTTCTTTTGAAATTATTGTATTAAACCATTTGATTGCTGGGAAAATGCATTCAGTTATTATCAAATGGGGCGCGGCAGCTAAGTGGTAGAGTGCGAGAGTCGGGAAAGGAAAAACGGTTCGATCCCACAGCGGGACGCTAGGAAAGGCATCCAGCCTTAAGCGACCAGGTCCTACAAGTCTGTGTCCACCCCATTTCGAATAGGGACGAAGTCTAAACTATTTTTTTAATAAAATCTATACGAAGTACGTAAGAAATTACATCTTTACTTTGTACATATATTATCTCTCTCTCTCTCTCTCTCTCTCTCTCTCTCTCTCTCTCTCTCTCTCTCTCTCTCTCTCTCTCTCTCTCTCTCTCTCTCTCTCTCTCACACACACAATTTTTTTCAACCCAGAAACTTTTCCAAGCTACAACTTTGCATCGATTGTTTAATTTCTTTTAAACTTTTCCACCTCGTATATCTCAAAATTATTATTATTATTATTATTATTATTATTAATATCATTATTATTATTATTATTATTATTATTATCATGGGTGGTAGTGATAGTATTGTGCTTAATTTTTTCCATACGTTCTGAGGAACAGTTCATCACATGTGAAGATACTGCTCCACTATTAACTTCAGACATTTAATAGTGTATACATAGAATCTATCGAGATGGTAGAGGCTACATCCTACAAGACAGACCCCACTACCTTCTCCTGTCTATCAGGTGAATGACCCTGGCGGAGATATACTTTAAGACCCACCTTAGGGAGCCGAACAAAGGACCTTCTGGGTGGAAAACAGCCGCTATATTTACCAAAATCTTTTTTTTTTCTTCTTCATCTCTTTCATTCTTCATCCTAATTTCTTCCTTCTTCCTTTTCATTTTCTTCATCCTTGTTCATCTTCTTAATCTTTTTCTGTGTATATTTTCTTCCTTTTTCTTCTTCCTTTTATTATGTTTTGTCTCATTCCTCTTCTTTTTCTTCTTCCTCTTCTTTTTCTTATGCCGATTGTTGTTGTTATTCTTTTTCTTCTTCTTCTTCTTCTTCTTTTTCATCCTTTTACAGCTCTCTTCCTTCCTTTTTTCTTCTTATATATATATAGACAGATAGATTGATAGATAGATAGAGAGACAGATAGATAGATACATAGAGAGAGAGAGAGAGAGAGAGAGAGAGAGAGAGAGAGAGAGAGAGAGAGAGAGAGAGAGAGAGAGAGAGAGAGAGAGAGAGAGAGAGAGAGAGAGAGAGAGAGAGAGAGAGAGAGCTAAATAAATACATAAATAAATAAATAAAAATATTGAGAAAATGACAAACTGCTGACACAAGACATACTGTCTGCCGAGAGACTCTATGTCTTATGTCTCCGACATCCACTTGTCAGTTCAAATATTAATATTATTGAGACTTTGAGACATCTACATAAAATACATATAAAATATATAGACATATTTTCAAGCCAAGTCTCTTCAAAATATGCCTTTTCATACTGTATTGAATCGGTACAGCTAAGAACCGCGGTAGCGTAGTGGTT
>JAXCGZ010012657.1:0-10000 GCA_037179515.1 Halocaridina rubra | reverse complement strand
ACATATACATGTGAAAGGTTTCATATATTTGCGGATGATTCGTTTTCAACTATCGCGCCACGTGGCATGCCACGTGCGACGTGCCACTTTGGTGTGAAAATGGCCTAAAGCGAGTGAGAGAAAAACTACATAAGCGAAAGATATGAATGACTGCTGAATGTTGTTGAAATTACTGATCAGTTACTGAAACTACAATTTTGTTTTTTTGTGATAAGATTTTAAAAAATTGTAGAATATCAGTTGCATGAACATGTCTGCTGAAAGTCGCTGAAATGACAGAACTATTGCTGGAAATGGGAGAGTGATTTCAATGATAAATAAAAAAATATCGCTGATGTGAAAAAAGCTGGTCGCTGAAAAAGTGTGATTTCTGCGATAATGAACTTAAAAAATAGTCGCTGAAATGGCAGCAGCAAGCGTGATTCGCGTTGAAAAACGAAGCGGCTGCCGGTGATTTCAGCGATAAGAAACATAGTCGCTGACATGACGGAACTATTGCTGAAAAACGACGAATGGATTTCAGCGATAAGAAACTTAGAATAAAATAGTCGCTGAAATGACAGAACTATTGCTGAAACACGAAGTGTGATTTCAGCGATAAGAAAATAGTCGCTGAAATGACAGAACTATTGCTGAAAAACGACGAATGATTTCAGCGATAAGAAACTTAGAATAAAATAGTCGCTGAAATGACAGAACTATTGCTGAAACACGAAATGTGATTTCAGCGATATGACACTAAAAAAAATCACTTAAATGACAGGACTATTGCTGAAAAGAAAGTGATTTCAGCGATAAGAAACTTAAAATAAAATAGTCGCTGAAATGACAGAACTATTGCTGAAACACGAAATGTGATTTCAGCGATATGAAACTAAAAAAAAATCACTTAAATGACAGGACTATTGCTGAAAAGAAAAGTGACTTCAGAGATAAGAAACTTAAAATAAAATAGTCGCTGAAATGACAGAACTATTGCTGAAAAAAAGTTATTTCAGCGATAAGGAACTTAAAATAAAATAGTCGCTGAAATGACAGAACTATTGCTGAAACACGAAATGTGATTTCAGCGATGATTGATGATGATATATATGAAACTAAAAAAAATAACTGAAATGACAGGACTATCGCGGAAAAAAATTGATTTCAGCGATAAGAAGCTATAAAAATAACTTTTCTGGTATTAAATCTAAAACCAAAAAACATATAAAACTTCTGATTTCTGAAATTACAACTTGGCTGCTGAAAACTGCTGAAATAGTACGTCTCCTTTCGGGAAGTAAAGAGAGATTGTATCAGTGAGTTCCCATTCAAATAAGGGCGAACACAGACATACTGGAGCTGGGGAATAAAGGCCGGATGCCCTTCCCAACGCCCCTCGATTTCAGCAATTAAATACAGAATGTTTTTTTGCGAATATATTATGAATGAAAATATATCTAAAAGGATAAAGTTTAAAAAAAATTAGAATTATATTTGTATTTCTAATGGTTTCAGCAAAAACCAAATACCGCTGAAAGTCGCTGAAATTGTAGCGAGAGTCGCTAAATGCGATAAATTATGAATGAAAAGAAACTAAAAGGATAAAGTTTAATGAAAATTAAGAAATAAATTTATATTTCTAATGGCTTCAGCAAAAACCAAATATCGCTAAAAGTCGCCGAAATTCTAGCCACAATCGCTAAATACAGTAACAAAGTGTTACTCCCAAAAGAAACCGTCAGAGGTAAGTGGTTTCACTTTTGAAACTTTACTTAAAAAAAAAAAAAACTGAACATCGTCGAAGTTGCAAAATAACAAAGAAATATTATATAAGAAACATCAATATATTGAAGATTAACTATATCTTTTGACCAAAAAAAAAAAATCGCTAAATTTATGAGTTGTCGCTAAACATTACAGGGTGATTTCAGCGCAAAGAAACTGAAACTCTTCAGGGTTCAGCAATGAAATTAACTTGAAAAAAAATCATCGCTGAAGTCGCGGAAGTTATAGACGAAATAGATACAACAATAGTACCGCGGTGGCGAGGTGGTTAGAGCTCACAGCGGGGTTAATAACAAGGGCATTCATCCTTCATTCCCCAGCTCTAGCCTGTCTATCTCCACCTCCGTGGTAAATGAAAGAGTCAGGATCTATGTCCTTTTAACTATAGCCATGATTATAAAAATTATCGCTAGAAACCACTAAAGTAACGCGATGGCGGTAATTTATGTCGTTTTAACTATAGCCATGATTATAAAAATTATCGCTAGAAACCACTAAAGTAACGAGATGGCGCTAATATCTAGAAGAGCGTTTTCAGATAAAAAAAAAAAGAAGCGGTCGCATTGATTACAAGCACTGGACTCGGGTGTTGACAGGCCGACGATCGAACCCATAGCGGGGCGTTAGGCAGGGCATCTATCCTTAGTTCCCCAGCTTCAACCTGTATCAACATGGGGATTAATAGTGACAAAAATAGGAGAGATCCGAAAAATATAGAAAAAAAAATTGTCTTATAAACGCCAAAACAAAATAAATAAAAATATGAGTTAATTCCTGCTTTGACATTAATAATAATGAAAAAAAATATACCTGAAAAAGTCGCTAAAATCACGATTATAAGCTATATAATTATCGCTGGAAGTCGCTAAATTCACAGAGGATAGCTATATATCGATAATCTTTTTTTTTTCTTTTACGTTTTATGCGTCAATCTATGTCCCCGTCTGGGGGTGAACACAGACGGGTTGAAGCTGGAGAATCAAAGTTGGATGCCCTTCCCATCGCCGCCCGAGACGAGCATTTTACTGCTACGCTACAGTGGGAACCCATATCGAGAATCAAAATACATGATCGCTAAGAAGTAGCAAAAAAGAAAAAACCGCCAAATACCAAAAAAGCTGAAATATAATCGATAAAAAACGCTTATATAAAAAACCAGCAAAATAAGATGGTAAAAACGTAATCGCTAAAAATCGCTACTATCACAGACATCCGCTAAATCCAATAGCGCTAATAAATAGTTCTTGAAATCATAACCAGTCACAACATACCAAGAAATTAAAAGATAGCTAAAAAGTTGCTGAATCGCATCACAAACAGCCGCAAAACTGATGAATCACATATCACAAATTGCCGCTTAACTGATGACTCACGTCACAAACAGCCGCTAAATTGATGAATTAATTACAAAAAGCCGCTAAATTGATGAATTATATCACAAACAGCCGTTATATACGAAGATATTAAAATATATATGATCGCTGAAAGTCTCTGATATCACAGTCATACACGAGGAGGAAAAATAAAATAGCTGAAGTCGTTAAAACTACAGAAAAGCGCTAAAAATGCGGTTACAGATATCGCTAAAATTGCTAAAATCACAAACAAAACATGATCGCCAAAAGTCGCTAAAATTATAGACTTGGCCTCTATATACTTATAAATAAAAAAAATAAATAAACATGAATAGGGGTGTAATTTCGTTCATTTAATAGAAGAAAAAAAAAACATGAGCGCTGACAATCGCTAAAATTATAGAAATATCACGTGAATACCAAGAAAAGTCGCTAAAATTATAGAAAAACTGCTAAATTCTCCTAAAAGTCGCTAACATAATAAAAACAAGGTCTTATAATTCTAAAAACAACAGCTAAATCTCGCCTAAAGTCCCTTGAATTTTATAACAACCGCTATATATTGTCTGCCGTTTTTGGGTCGCTATTAAGCTCCGGTAAGGGGTGGATACAGACAGGTCGAAGCTGGGGAAATAAGGTTGAATCCTCTTCATAATATACTAAGCTGCCGTGGGATCGAATACCGGTTTGTCATCTCTCGCAAGGAGTGTTCTAACCACTGCGCTACCGAAGTCTCATGGAGGGGTATCCAGCCTCAATCCCCCAGCTCCAACGTGTCAGTGACAACTGCTAAATACTGCAAAAACTTCCTTCATTATAAACGAGTTCAAATAATAAAATTTCCTCCTGATTTGGGTTTTTACACTGAGACATATTCATGTAAGTCGGAATGAGACTATTTGGCACCGTCCTTTTGGCGCCGCTATTTCTATCGCTAAACTGTTTTGGCGATGCCCTTTCACCGTCCTTTTGGCGCCGCTACTCCTATCGCTAGACTGTTTTGGCGATGCCCTTTTGGCACTAAGCTGTTTTGACTAGGTTAGGTTAGGTTAGTTTACATTAATCTATTTTTTTTTATTTCGTTAAGGCATTATTCACGGCGCCAAAATGGCCGCGCCAAAACGGTAGCGCCAAAAAGTACCAGACCCCACGTAAGTCGCTGAAACAATATTAAAAAAGAAAAAGTCGCTGAAATGACACGGAACAACCAATTCAGTTACGTTTTAAGCGCCATTATTAGTCTTCATTTGGGGGAGGGCACAGATAGCCTGAAGATGGGGAATTCAGGCTGAATGACCCATCCTATCACCCAGCCGTGGGTCCATCACCTTCCTAGTGAGCACTCTACCGGTTATGCTACACCATGAAACGAATAATGAGCACAAAATATCGCTTTAAGTACAAAGTCTAAGTACATGGGCAATATCTCCCCTGAAATGGGGTGTGGCTGAGTCAAAGCAATATACTCTGACTTTTGGGGAAGAGAAAGCATAGAGGAGGGGATTACCATTCCTTTCTCCACCCCATATAACGGACTCTTACGACACGCAGGGGAACACGGAGGAAATATTATAGGCCTCATCCCTCAGTATCAAAGTAATTGAAAAAAATCGCTAATTATCCATTTAACGGACTCTAACGACACGCAGGGGAACACGGAGGGAATATTCTAGCCCCCCTCCCTCAGTATCAAAGTAATTTAAAAAAATCGCTAATTATCAATTTAAAGGACTCTTACGACACGCAGGGGAACAAGGAGAAAATATTCTAGCCCCTCTACCTCTGTATCAAAGTAATTGAAAATAAAAAATCGCTGATTATCCATTTAACGGACTCTTACGACACGCAGGGGAACAAGGAGAAAATATTCTAGCCCCACTCCCTCAGTATCAAAGTAATTGAAAAAAAATCGCTAATTATCCATTTAACGGACTCTTACGACACGCAGAGGGATACGGAGGAAATATTCTACCCCCCTCCCTCAGTATCAAATTGAAAAACAAAATCGCTAATTATCCATTTAACGGACTCTTACGACACGCAGGGGAACACGGAGGAAATATTCAAGCCCCCCTTCCTCAGTATCAAATTGAAAAACAAAATCGCTAATTATCCATTTAAAAGACTCTTACGACACGCAGGGGAACACGGAGGAAATATTCTACCCCCCTCCCTCAGTATCAAATTGAAAAACAAAATCGCTAATTATCCATTTAACGGACTCTTACGACACGCAGGGGAACACGGAGGAAATATTCTAGCCCCCTCCCTCAGTATCAAAGTAATTGAATATTAAAAATCGCTGATTATCCATTTAACGGACTCTTACGACACGCAGGGGAACACGGAGAGAAATATTCTAGCCCCCTCCCTCAGTATCAAAGTAATTGAAAAAAAAAGTATCAAAGTAATTGAAAAAAAAATTCGCTAATTATCCATTTAACGGACTGTAACGACACGCAGGGGAACACGGAAGAAATATTCTAGCCCCCTCCCTCAGTATCAAAGTAATTGAAAAAAAAAATCGCTAATTATCCATTTAAAAGACTCTTACGACACGCAGGGAAACACGGAGGGAATATTCAAGCCCCCCTCCCTCAATACAAAGCAACTGAAAAAAAATTATAGTTTCGATGATTATCCTCAGCGGATGAATGGTAACAAGTGTAAAACAGTAACCGATAAATAAAAAAATAGCAAAAATAATATGAATAATAAACGAAAATGTCGCTAAAAGTCGCTGAAACTTCAAATTTAAAGAATGACATCAATTTAAAAAATAAACAATGTTATCAATAATAGCTAAAGTTACAGCGTATTTAGCCGCTAAATAAGCTAAAGTTACAGCGTATTTAACCGCTAAATAAGCATTAGACAAATATTTAGACAAGAAATGAAAATAAAAAGATCGCTATAAAGCCGCTAAAACTATGGAAGAGAATATGAGAAATACAATAATGATCGCTAGAAGCCGCTGGAAATATAGAATATCGCTAAACACTAGAACCAAACTTTACCATAATTTTATTTACAAGATTAAAGATACAACTAATATAATTAAAGACTAATATGCATCTGTCGATAAAATTACAGTTTAGCGCCAAAAAAGTTGCGCCAAAATGGCGGCGCCAAATAGTCCCATTCCGTCTTAAATTTTGAAATATTTTATAATGAAGGTTCTTTGCAATATTAAACGGTTGTCGTTGACATGTTAGAGCTGGGGGATCGAGACTGTGGTAGCGCAGTGGTTAGAGTTAAACATTACATTTCTCTACTCATTCAGTATGTCACTAAAGATTTTTTGCTTTTTTTAGCTATTTGTAGCGATAAAATCAAACCTACGATCGCTAGAGCTACAATCATAGCAAAAATCGCTAAACACTAATGTCCACCTCTTCCTAACTATGGCTACAATTTGTTATAAAAATCGCCAAAGTTTTTTAAATAGTCGCTACATACTATGGAATAACGCCTCTTAAGTTGCATTCACTGAAAGAGAACAAAATATTATAGAAAAAAAATCGCTGAATGAACAGAATATATCGCTAAAGGTACATTTTGCTTGATGCGATTATCGCTCAACGATGATCGTTCATGGCTCAACGATAATCGTCAAACGATTGTCTAGAGTACTCATTCGTTTTTGAATGGGGCTGTTTTGCTTGGAGCGACTGCCGCTAGCGGCAGTCGCTCCAAGCTAACCAGCCCCATTCAAAAACAAATGAGTGCTCTAGACAATCGTTTGACGATCATCGTTGAGCCATGAACGATCATCGTTGAGCGATAATCCCACCAAGCAAAAACGTACCTAAAAGAAAATAAAAACTTATCTACCGTGTAACGTAACTAGCGGTAATAATATATAGCGAACCGCTACTTATAGCCAACATTAGTTTAAACTGGTAGATTCTATCTATATTGCAATTACTGACGGCCAGCGGCAAAAACTAAAATGATCGCTAGTTAGCGATAATAAAACATCTCTCGTACGATATTAATAGCGGTAATAATATACAGGAATCACTAGTTACAAAATATACTATATAAGATAACCAAATCCTTTCTCAATTGCATTTAATGAGAGTTAGTGATTATAAGACATAGCAAAACGGAAACCGCTAGTTATGACTATTACTAGCTTCGATTGCCAAAATAGCAACTAACGATAGCTAGCGGTAATAAAACATCTATCGTAATACATTAATAGCGGTTATATTGTAGTCACCGTGGCTAAAGCGGTAGCGTCCGCGACTTTGAGGCGTCAGGTCGAGGGTTCGCGCCCCGTCAAGGTCTGAGGTTAGCAAAGGCATGCACTCAGGGTAACGATTACATCTGCCAAAACAAGTCCTTCGCAAGAAGGCAACCGTCCTAGCCCTTGGTAGAAAAGGGAGTCCATGACGTAGAACCGGAACGAACATTAATAGCGGTTATGTTAACCACGAATCGCTAGTTGTAACCTACACTAGCTTAGATTATAAGACCGTTTCCAAATAATAGTTACCGATAGTAAGCGATAATATCTATCGTTGGATGCTATTAACGGTAATATTAAATAAGAACTGCTAGTTATGACCTGTAGTCTCCGTGGCTAAATGGTAGCGTCCGCGACTCTGAGGCGTCAGGTCGAGGGTTCACGTCCCGTCACGGTCTGAGGCTAGCAAGGGCATGCACTCAGGGTAACGATTACATCTGCCAAAACAAATCCTTCGCAAGAAGGCAACCGTCCTAGCCCTTAGTAGAAAAGGGAGTTCGAGACGTAAAACCGAATCAATCAACTGCTAGTTATGACCTATGCTACATTTTGAGATGCTTTCTGGATTACAGTTAGCGATAGTTATCGGTAATATGACATTTTATCGCAAGACGTAACGAGCGGTTATATAATTGAGGAATCTCTAGTCAAAAGCTTACAATAATATGATTGGCAGATCCTCCCCGAGCTGTGTATCGATAGTTAGCGGAATTTAGCGAGCAATCTAGCGTCGAAAGTCACTAGCGGTAATATCATATTAGCGGGTAGCGAATTGTCGCTTTTTAAAAACAGGAGTAAGTCTCAAAATGTATAATATTGCTCTCTCTCTCTCTCTCTCTCTCTCTCTCTCTCCTCTCTCTCTCTCTCTCTCTCTCTCTCTCTCATACAGTGTATGTACTAAAACGCGAAGATCGTAATATATTGGCTAATAATAATTTCTGGAAGTCTCTCTCTCTCTCTCTCTCTCTCTCTCTCTCTCTCTCTCTCTCTCTCTCCTCTCTCTCTCTCTCTCTCTCATGCAAAGCCTATAGAACGGTTTTAGGAAGAACCATCACCAACAACAGTGCCAACCTATATAAGTGCAAAACATTCCCAGTACTGGAAATCGATATACAGGTAAGAGCGCAAGAACTAAACATCTATTACAGCGAAGAAAAAAATAAAAACAAAAATGAAAAATAAAAATGATTCTTATAAAATGAACACCTTCCAGAGTACATTGTATATATGAAAAATTCTCAGAGTACCTTACAGAGATTAAAAGAAAAAAAAAGTCAAAAGAAAACTCGAGGACCTGGGAAAAATAAAACTCAAAAAGAATAATTTGTAAAAATGAAAATGGAAACTTATAAAATGAAGAACTCTCCAGAGTACATTGTAAAGATGAAAAATTGCCAGAGTACCTTACAGAGATTAAAAGAAAATTTTTTTAAATGAATACTTGAGGACCTGGGTAAAATAAAACTCCAAAAGAGTACACTGTAAAAATGAAAAATGAAACTTGTAAAATGAAGAACTCTCCAGAGTACATTGTAAAGATGAAACTCAAAAAATGTAAATTGTAAAAATGAAAAATGAAACTTGTAAAATGAATAACTTTTCAGAGTACATTGTAAAGATGAAACTCAAAAAATGTAAATTGTAAAAATGAAAAATGAAACTTGTAAAATGAAGAACTCTCCAGAGTACATTGTAAAGCTGAACTCCAGAATACTTTACTGATATAAAAAAATAATAAAAGATATAATAACAGGCGTATCTTGGAAAGTTTTATGGAAATCCAAGAATTCCTTAAGGGGGGTACAGACGATCATTATTACTGTCAGTAAAAATACTGACACTATTCTATTGGTGTGAACTACTACGTCCATATGATGGACACACCGACAGTAATAATGACAGTACAGGGAAATACTGTCAGTAATATTGATGGTCTGTTTAGCCCTTTAGAGAGACAAGAAGCTCTAAAGAATACTTAGTAAAAAAGACCCAAAAATGACAAAGAATGATGAAAAGAGGTCTCCAGAGTAATTTGTAAAGATGAAAGACCTCAGAATACCTTACAAAGATTAAAAACTTCCCAGAATACCTTGTAAAGATAAAAAAAGACTTGTGAAAATTAAAAAAACAGAATAAATGATGAATTATGCGCCTCAGAGTCGCGGACGCTACCACTTGAGCCACGGTAACTATGTGACAAGGAATATTCAAGTAATTAGTATTAATAATGCTTTGTATCGGCTACCATAATTCATATTGCAATAATAGACGATAAGTATAATGTTACTAGATATTAACCAACCGAAAAAAAAACGCCCAAGACGTTCATCTCATGAACGCTAATTATCAGACAAATATATTTAAATTTCTTATTTGAGAACGCAAATAATTAAATTAGATTCAAAAATTCTGGTTAAGAAGGGGGCTGTCGGTGTTTCCCCGACAAGGGTAACCGATTTCCACTTTCCTCGTCGTTTATTTAAGAAGAGCATATTGGCTGGTGAAGTTTCTAACATTAAAATTTGTGAACGCAAATCATTACATTGGAAAATTCTAGTTACGGAAAGGGACTGTTATTATTTCCCTAACGTAGAAATTTCCATTTGCGTTCCATTAATAAGCGCAT
>JAXCGZ010012656.1:0-19598 GCA_037179515.1 Halocaridina rubra | reverse complement strand
AAAGGGAAAAGAAAGGGGCAGGGGGATGAGAAGGGAGGAGCTGTATTTACCCAGGGATAAGATGAGGGAACGTTTGAGAAAGGGACGTTTTATTTATCCAGGGAAAACAAGGGGTAGGGGTGCATCAGGGAGAATTTTATTTACCCAGGGGAAAAGGGGGGATTGGAGTAGGGGGAGTTTCACATATCCAAGGAAAAGAAGGGGGGTTTGGAGAGGGGGAGGTGATATTTACCAAGGAAAAAAAAATGTTGGATATGGAGAGGAGAGAACTACAGGGTGTCCACAAAGTCTGGGTACATAGTAAATTTCACTATGCAGACCTATTCAATCGAGTTCACCTGAATTTTGTAAAACGCATCAAATTATGCATTGAAAATGATGGAAATCATACTGAAAATATTATTTATTAACATTAGATTTAAATAAAATTGTTTTGTTTTAAAAGTATGTGTTAATCTCCTGTGTACCCAGATGAAGTCTGGGTACACAGGAGATTAACACATCCTTTTAAAACAAAACAATTTTATTTAAATCTAATGTTAATAAATAAAATTTTCAATATGATTTCCATCATTTTCAATGCATAATTTGATGCGCTTTACAAAATTCAGGTGAACTCGATTGAATAGGTCTGCATAGTGAAATTTCCTATGTACCCAGACTTTGTGGACACCCTGTAGTATAATTTCCCAGGGAAAAGAAGGTATAAGGTGTGGAGAAAGGGAAATTTTATTCTATCAAGGAAAAGAAGAAACAGGGTTTAAGAAAGGGTAATAACATTTACAAAGGGGAAATGGAGGGACAGGGGATTGAGAAGGGGAGTAATATTTACAAAGGGACAAAAGAAGGGGAGAAGTGACAGAGAAGGGGGAAGCTGCATTCAGCCTCGGAAAGAAGGGGCAAGGGGTTGAGAAAGGGGAAGAGAAGTGGGGAAGAGATAGAGAAGAAGGAAGTTACATTCATCTAGGGAAAGAAGGGGCAGGGGTTGAAAAGAAGGAAGGGATCTAGAAGAGGGAGGTTGCGTGTACCTAGGAAAAAGAAGAGGGAGGGGGTTGAAAAGGAGGAAGGGGTCTAGAAGAGGGAGGGGGTTGAGAAGGGGAAAGGGGTCTAGAAGAGAGAAGTTGCATTTACCTGGGGAAAAGAAGAGGGAGGGGTGGAGAAGGGGGAAGGGAGAAATGGGGAGACATGGGGAAAATGGTTAGAAAGAAAGGTGTCATTCCATCCGTGTCCAGTAGATACATCAGGAATTTATTCCAGGCGCGGTAAAAAAAAAAAAAAATATTTTGTTGGTTTTTGTTCATTGTTACGGTTGGAAGCCTTTTCGTGACACCAACTCTCTCCATTCATGCGGGCTTGTGACCGGAAGGAACATGGTATATATTAACCTGTATACATAACATACACGAAATTGTATGTATATTATGCATTACTTTGTATACGTAGTATACATGAAAGTGCATCCACTGCATACAATATACATAGTGTCTACTAAATTGTATGCACATTATACATATGTATGCATAATATACATGAACATGTATACTATATGTAAAAGTGTATACATAGTACACATAGCAATAATAATTTTATATATACATGTATACAAAATATCTCTTCATCATGCATCAAACGAATCAGCAAAGACGCCATTGCAAGAGATTTAGCAAATAAATAATTAAAAAATAAATAGATAAATAGATAAATAAATGCGTAAACAAATAAATAAATAAGAATAAATAAATAAATAAAAATAAATTAATAAAGAAATAAATAAAAATAAAAAAATAACTAAAAATAAATAAATGAATAAATAAAAATAAATAAATAATTAAATAGAAAATAAGCAAATAAATAAATAAATAAAAATAAACAAATAAATAAATAAATAAATAAAAATAAATAAATAAATAAATAAACATAAATAAATAATTAAATAGAAAAAATAAATAAACGAATAAATATATAAATAAATAGATAGAAGCTGATAGCACATAACCGTATATATAACTCTCATCATCACATCAGTAAAAAGGATTTTACGATCGCTCTTAAAACCATGACCCTTTTCTGCAAGCAGGTGAGAGAGAAAGAGAGAGAGAGAGAGAGAGAGAGAGAGAGAGAGAGAGAGAGAGAGAGAGAGAGAGAGAGAGAGAGAGAGAGAGAATGTTAATCAGGAGATAGAAAGATAAAGTGTTACATACATATATACATGCTTGCATACATATATGCATACATCCATACAAGCGTATATTTATACAGTATGACATAATGCCAAATTGATTCATATATATATATATATATATATATATATATATATATATATATATATATATATATATATATATATATATATATATATATATATATATAATATATATATATATATATATATATATATATATATATATATATATATATATATATATATATATATATATAGATAGATAGATAGATAGATAGATAGATAGATAGATAGATTATTAAGTACCTTATTTAACTTTCTCTTTTAGAATGATGATGGTATAAATCCATAAAGAAGAAACTAAAAATGAGAAGCAGTATAAATATTAGCAACTGGGAGGGTCATTTAGTAAGATGGGGGAGGGAGTTAAATAGTCATAAAAAATGGGATGTAAATGGGGAGGTGTTGAGATGGGAGAATGGGAGGGATTGAGAGGTTAGTTCATGACGATTAATGAATGGGGTTGGATAAGAAAAAAAATGGGGATTTGGGGATGGGAGAAGAGATTTAAAATAGAAAGAATTATTTTTAAAGCATATAAGTGATAATCCTGATGGGATGGGGGAATGGGGATCAGTATTACTGACATGGTATTGATACAGAAATGAGGAGGAGGGAGGGTGATAGTTATAAAATATGGGGAAGGACAATGGGTTAAAGACAAGAAGGAAATATTAACGTTGATGCAACCGTCCTAGCCCTGGTAGAAAAGGGTGTCCGTGACGTAAAACCGGAACAACAAAAGATAAGGTGGAAGGGGGAAAATAGGGGTCAGTGTAGGAAGAAGGAGGAAGAGAAATTAAGGGTCGGTGGAGGGAGAGGAAGATGGTTTGGGGTAGGTGGAAGGGGAAATGGAAAGGAGTTGGAGGGGTAAATATGGGTAAAGGGAAGGGGGAGAAGAGGTTAGAGACAAGGAGGGGACTATAGGAAGAGGGGAAAGGGAGTTAATGACGATCACTGTAAGGGGATGGGAAAATGAGGGGGTCTGTAGAGGGGGGGAGGGAGGATTGAGGGAGATGAAAGGGGGAGGATGATTTAGCGAGATGGGGGAGAGGGAATGGATGACGAGAATTGTGGGGGTAAGAAAAAATGGGGGGTAGCAGCAGGGATATTTGGAAGGAGAAAATGAAGGGTGACAGCAGGGGGTAGATGGAAGGGGGAAATGAGGGGTAAGTGGAAAGGGGAAAATATATTTATGAATGTGTTCAGACAGGGTAGATAAGGCGCCAAGGTTTGTGACACGGGTCCCATGAGTTATGTTGAGTTATGAGTTTGAGAAGGAGTTATGAGCGAGTGAGGGTGGTAAGAGTGATGAGTGAGTGAAGGTTTATTGGTTAGGTGGTGGTGAGGGGTGGTGGTGTGTTGGTGGTGAATCGAATAATCAATGTCGTTTGTGGGCGAAAGTTCAAACCGATAAAAAGAACGCAAAATGAACGTCGAAAGCAAATGAAAAATCGATACGTTCTCACTTATCATTATTAATGAGAATTTTGACCGTGGCTCCTCGTGTCCCGGTCATATGGATTTGTTTCACGTGTAATGCTAATTAAGAACGTGATAAGAATGTTAACATTAAAAAAGATCCGGCACGTTCTCACGTATAAGTTTTAAAGGGAAAAATGTAGCCTGCTATTCCCCGTCTCCTAGTCATACAGATGTACTCAGTGTAATGCGATGTTTATACCGATAAAAGGAACGTAAAAAAACGTAATGTAGAGATACTTTTTACGATCCCACTATATGTATTAAGGCGAAGGAACTTAGCTAGTACTTCCCCGTCTCTCGGCCGTACAGATTTATTCCGCATGCGACGATAATTATTAATCAATATTCAGATCGATAAAAAGAACGTAGAAAAATAAAAAACTTGATAAGTTCTCACTTTTGTGTCTAAACGGGATGGAACGGGGAAGGTTCCCCGTCTCCTGGCTATAGAGTTGTAGTCTACGAGTATGCTGATTAATTAAACTTCATTTGTGTTTGTCAAATGGGTACTCATGAAATCTATAGTAACATTGGAATATATATAACACACACACACACACACACACACACACACACACACACACACACACACACACACACACACACACACACACACACACACACACACACACACACATATATATATATATATATATATATATATATATATATATATATATATATATATATATATATATATATATATATATATATATATATAAACGATTCTGAAGTTAATAATTCCGAGAGAGAGAGAGAGAGAGAGAGAGTAATAATAATAATAATAATGCTTTATTTCCAACATACATTGGGAGAGAGAGAGAGAGAGAGAGAGAGAGAGAGAGCGTGCTTGCGGGTCTGCAAGGTTCTGTCACATTATTTCAGTGTTACCATTCATTCTTGTCACCCATCCATCAGGGTTGACAGCATGGATTAAGGCACTCTCTCCCTTGTGGCCGAAGCTTGGAAGGGTGAAAATGGCATCCAATGACCTTAAATCTTTTTCTACGTGAATTAGAACCGCTATTGCGTTGGTGTTTAATGGTGATAATGGCCTGGAGTTTGGATTAGGTCTCTCTCTCTCTCTCTCTCTCTCTCTCTCTCTCTCTCTCTCTCTCTCTCTCTCTCTCTCTCTCTCTCATTCTTAATCCCTTTTCTCTATCTCGTCATCCATTCTCTTTATCTATCTATATCTATCTATCTATCTATCTATCTATCTATCTATCTATCTATCTATCTATCTATCTATCTATCTATCTCACCCTATTCTTTCTCTCTTCTCTAACACTCACGTTCTTTTTCTCTGTCTTTCACTCCTTTTATCTCTTTTCTTATTCTTCTCCTTTCTCTCTCCATCTTTTCTTTCTCTATCTTAGCGTGCTCGCGCGCGTGTATTTGTGTGTGTGAGCGCGCGCGCGGTCACCCTTGTCACATTCGTCAAAAGCTATCGTTAAATTTATTGACTAATAAAAATTGTAATTAAACCTAAAGGAGAGAGAAAGAGAGAGAGAGAGAGAGAGAGAGAGAGAGAGAGAGAGAGAGAGAGAGAGAGAGAGAGAGAGAGAGAGAGAGAGAGGAGAGAGAGAGAGAGAGAGATTCTAATAAATGTTTCTTTGGGTTATAATCAAGGAGATAGATAGATAGATAGATAGATAAAGAGAGAGAGAGAGAGAGAGAGAGAGAGAGAGAGAGAGAGAGAGAGAGAGAGAGAGAGAGAGAGAGAGAGAGAGAGGTTATAAAATGTGATGAAAGAGCTAATTTTATTATTTTATTATCGTATCAGTTGCTGGTACTGCATGTCTGGATATCATTAAAGAAGAGGAATGTGCTTCGCATCTTATAATATATACATATCAGGGGTTTGTATGACTCACACACACACACACACACACACATACATACATATATATATATATATATATATATATATATATATATATATATATATATATATATATATATATATATATATATATAATATGGCTGTGTCAGTTTGGTGGTAGTGCAAACAATTATGAAGGTAACGAGCCTGACAACGCATATTCGATCCCCTCCGCGAGACGTTAGGATGGGCATCCAAAATTAACCCATCAGCTTGTATCCACCCTCATTCATAGATGATGATTGCGACTCTTGAAATGAGAGCATAATATGTGTGTGTGTTCGCACGTGCATGACGTTATGTATGTACGTGCGTGTGTGTGCGAGCTCATGAATGTGTGCGTGTGTGTATGTGTGTACATGTGTGTGCATGCATGAGTATGTGTGTGTATGTGTGGAGAGCATATAATAGTGTGCAAAACTTTCACACACACAAAAATAGGTGTAAAGCATGTATTGTACTTTTTTTTTTTAATGTTTTGCCATTTAATTTTATTTTTCCAATGCGTATATTGTGTATATTCAAACATACGTGTATTTTTATGTTTACCGATAAAATATTTACATTTTTATTTATTACTCATAAAACCTTTTTTTATTTTTATTTATACATTTTTGAATTCCTTCTGCTACTCTAGTCGAGTGTTTATGCGTAATATGAAAATACAGAACGAGATGGGGTAGTGGGGGAGAGTGGGTGGGGGTTGATTTAGGGAATGGAAGGGGGGGCAAAAGCCTTTTGTGGACACTAAGAACGCCCCTAAGAAAAAATATTTGGTCTCTAACGATGGGGAGTGCGTTTTCTGTATGTTGTGGGGGGATGTGGGTGTTGGATTATGGGGTAGTGATGGGAGTGCCATAGGGGGCTATGACCCCTTCGGACATATAGTGCCAGTTTGTCCAGTGTCACTGATAAATAGTGCCAAGTTACGCTGGTCTAATATGGGTTTTCATTTGAGTGATGCGGTGTTGCGATGGCTTTCGACCCGCCTCGGGTTAGGTCGGGTGTGGTCGGGTGCTCTGGAATGGTAGCACTGGAAGGAGGAGAGGGAGGTGGGTGGGGGAGAGATAATAAAAGAGTGGAGGAGGTGGGAAGGCAAACTTGGGGGTCAGAAAGAGATATAGTATGGGTCGTCTGGAATGGGTTGAAGGTTCCAGGCTTGAATAAGGTAGGGGTATTGGTTAAATGACTAAGAAGGGGTAAAGATGGGTGGAAAGGTGGGGGGTGTTGGAAGTGGTATGGGGATGAAAAGGGTCTGGAGAGATATAGTAGGGGTCGTCAGAGGGGTCAGTTCTGGATTGGGTTGGGGTGCCAGGCCTGGAAATAGTAGGGGACTGGTTAAAAGACTTAAGAGGGGGTAAGGATGGGTGGTTAAGGGAGGGTTGTTATAGCATTTGGGACTGGGTGGGGGGGGGGTTGAAGGAGGAGTTGCCGACATCTGATGGATGGACAGGAGTGAAGGAGTTTCGCCTCTTTTTCCTTTCTATTGTCAGGGCCCAGTTATGGGCTTATAAATCCAGACACGGGCATCGAAAACGTCTTCCAGGAGAAGATTTAGGCATGGGGGCCACTGCCATTTTCCCCTCCTCCTCTTCCTCCACCTCTTCCTACTCCTCTTCCTCCACCTCTTCTCCCTCATGCCCCTCCTTTATCACTTGTTTTCTTTTTCTTACTCATTATATTTATTTTTTTCCTCCTTCAACTCCTCCTCCTCCTCCATCACCTTTTTCTTTATCTTACTCCTTATATTCATATTTTCTTTCCTCCTCCTCCTCCTCCCCCTCCTCCATCAACTTTTTTCTTATTCATTATATTAACTTTTTCTTTCCTCCTCCTCCTCCTTCTCTTCCTCCATCACCTTTTTCTTGTTCATACTCCTTATATTCATTTTCCTTTCCTCTTTTGAAAGCTTGTGACAATGAGAGGGGAGAGAAGTGGGAAAGTGAAGCGGTATTTGTTTGTTTGACAATGAGTAGAAAGAAGCGGGAAAGTGAAGCGGTATTTGTTTTTCTATTGTTCATTAGAGAAAATGTGTGAATTTGCAATAATTTAAGATTTCTTAATTTCTATAATTTTTCATATATATATATATATATATATATATATATATATATATATATATATATATATATATATATATATATATATGTGTGTGTGTGTGTGTGTGTGTGTGTGTGTGTGTGTGTGTGTGTGTGTGTGTGTGTGTGTGTGTGTGTGTGTGAGTTTGTATATATAAAATAATCGCTTAGCATGTTTATGGAAGTCAGTTATTGAAAACTTGTTAATTTTAAATTGCAAATAAAAAACTATTGAACCTCTTTCCTAATTAGTTTAGGAACCATTTAACTGTATTTCCAACGTCGCATCAAATCTCTCCCGATGCTTGTCGGTAATAAATAAAAATTTTATTTCTTTTTTCTTTATAGACAACGACTAGTCTTGAGATCAGTGATCCAAAAAGAATTCACAAGCATCGCGAGACTATAAAAGCTCTTGATGAGGCCCGGTGGAGGCCGAATAAGTGCAGAATGATAAAATGTTTTTTATTATTTTATAATTTGGCATGTATTACCTTCTTATTTTGAACAAAACATCACCATATTTTTTTTTTTTTTCATGATTGCAACGCCGGGACTGGCAGAGAAAATTGCCCTCATCGGGCCCGGGCAGCGAGAAAACAGAGAGCAAATATAAATGGAGATGGGGAGTGTTGTGACTAATCAGATGTGAGGGATAATAACATTTTCACACTTTATTAAGTTTCGTTTTAAGGTTTGTGTTTTACGTCTAAAAAAATTAAAAAAAATATATATATATTTCATTAACCTAACGATGGCAGATGTTTTCGTTTTTTTTTTTATTATTAAAAACATCACCATTATTTGCTATTCATTAACTTAACGGCACCAAATCGAGTCAAAGGACGTGACTTAACAAGGAATGTATTGCAAACGTGTTTTTTTTTTTAAATCTTCCTTCGGGGGATGATTAGAATGACATGCAAATCATGTTTTATGTATGAAAAGACTTGAATGATTGATGTTTTTAATTCATGTTGAGTTCGACGTGATGCTGAGCTGAGATAAGGTTGAAAAGTCACAGATCTCTCTGGCTAGAGATGACGAAAAGTGACACTAAATATAACTTATTATAATAATCGTGAAAAGAAACGCGCAGAATGCGAACTAAAAAAAAAAAAAAAAAAAAAAAAAAAAAAATATATATATATATATATATATATATATATAATAATAATAATAATAATAATAATAATAATAATAATAATAATAATAATAATAATAATAATAATAATAATAGAATAATTATTAGCAGATATGCAAATATTATACTAATTTATTCTTTATTTAATTTCTGAGCAGTGACTTGGCTATATAGAGCGACATTGAGCATAGATTATTATTATGTACTTATGCACAGTCTTATAAGTCGCAATGAGTCCCGATTTGAATGGGGGTGGACGCGGACATGTTGGAAATGGGGATTATTGCTTGAATGAATTGACTAAAAAATATATGAAATAGTTATTAACAAATTTACATATTTATTTTTATTTACCATCTAGGACAAAACTGAGCTGTGTAAAGTGGCACTAAATATAATGTTTTTTTTTATGACTGTGACACCAGGACGGGCCCCCTCCCCCCCAAAAAAAAAGTCTGCCCTCAACGGACCTGGACACGAAGAAAACAAAGTAAAGAGCAACAGATATGGGGAGTGTTGTGACTTGTCAGATGTGAAAGGATAATAAGAAATGTGTAACGAATATCCAAGAATATTATGTGTTGATGTAGGCATAGTATGTAATATATATTATTATTTCATTTTCATTGACTCATGAATGTTCTGTAATCATTATACTAACCTTCAATAAAAAAAAATAATAATGTATTGTCCGCCGTGGCCGGGTGGTAACGCGATACTTTGATTCATATTTGTTTGAGACCCGCCACTGTCTGAGGTTAGAAAGGACATTCACTCAGGGTAGCGATCGCATTTGCCAAAACCAAAGTCCTTCGGAAGAATACACCGTCTTAGCCCTTTGTAGTAAAGGGAGTTCGTGACGTAAAACCGGAGCATCACATTAGTTGACTACTCAGAAAACTACTTTTTCTTTCTCATATATCTTGGTTCATGAAGCCGCAAATTAATATAGAAATTATTATTGACATTCTGTCTAATTTTCATTTTTTTTATAAAAAGACTTAATAACTCACTTTACGTTATTCAAATACTTATAAAATAGGTAAATATAGGTCTTGATATATGAGTACGTAATAGAACTTCTTCTTTTATATATTCCATTTATACGTGAAAACGAATATAAAGTACTATATTAACTTTCTATCTAATATTGATTCATAATAAAAATAACGTAATTTATATTATTAACCATCTCTATAATATTCTTTAAAGTTAATGAAAAAGTAATACTTTACATTATAGTATTCCGGCACTTACAAAACTACTTATTCTTTTTGCGTTTTCTTTGATGCATGAAAACGCAACCATGCATTAATCTATAAATCATTATTAACCTTCTGTTGTGGACAAGTACCATCATTGTAAATATTACTGGTCGAATGAACCCTTCTCGTTTATCTTGTTTCGCAAGCTTTCCAAATCGATAAATCTATCTCTTGATGAATAGACGGAGACTTTAATTCGGATGTCAAGCACTGTTATTTATACCATCAAGTAGAATAATTATATATATATACACACACAAAAGGCTGCAATTGTACTGAGGATCATGGGAAAAGAGTGTGGAGAAATCAAAAGACATTCTTCTCTAGATGTGCCACTCATCGTTTCCATTTAACTTAGTTTCATCCAGTGCTAACACATCCATTTTCTCAATGAATTGTTGGAAGATTTCAGTGTAAAGCCAGGGTTAAGTGCGACCAAAGTAAGCCACGCACACACTTTCATCCTGAAGGAGAGGTTTCCCTTTTAACATTATTTTACTCAGTGCTAACACATCCATCGTCTCATCAGTATGGTGCTGTTCTCAATTGTGAGGAGAATCTGCCGAGGCAAACCACTCACCTGTACACACTTTTCCCATTCAACTTTATTTCACCCAATGCTAACACATCTATCTTTCTCACAAGCATGCTACCAATCTCGTCCCTTAAAAAGGGAGTAACGGAGTCAAGGCTCTCACCCATACACTAGATTTTCTCACTTCTCCCTTTGAAACTTTATTTCACCCAATGTTAACTCATCCATCTTTCTTCTCACAAGCATGCTACTAATGTCCTCCCTTGTAGCCTACTCTCGCTCGTTCGTTTAGAATGATTATAATGTTGGTTATTATTAATATAACTTATTTGTAGATTACATTAAGTGTACAATGTACATAAACAATAATACGCTCTTACATTTATTCTGAGTTATATGTATGTATATATGTACATAATACAGAAATTACACAAGGAAAATTCGCAATGTATAAAGTACCAAATAACCATATTTTAAAATTAATGTATAGAAAAACACAAACTACATATATTTTCATTGATTAAGCCGGTTTCACGTCACGGACTCCCTTTTCTACCAAGGGCTAAGATGATTGCCTTCTTGCGAAGGACTTCTTTTAGCAGATGTAATCGTTACCCTGAGTACATGCCCTTGCTAACCTCAGACCATGGCGGGGCGCGAACCCTCGATCTGCCGCCTCAAAGTCGCGGACGCTACCGTTTTGCCACGGTGACTACACGTTTTAATTGATTTTTTACTTATTATAATATATCATTATTTTTATAGTAATTTGTTTTTTTCTTTTGCTCCACAGGTAAGTGTTACCGATGCCATGCTGATTTTCCTCTACAGAAAATCGTAAGTTTTGAAGCTTTTATAATTATTCTTTTATGGTGGACTTAATGTGCGTTCTGGTTTTTAATCAGCTTACACGTATTTAATCTTTTGTGAAGGAGAATATTCTGTTCTACTTTCATGAATGTAAAACAATGAAAAAAACATGATATGTACCTTTAGAAAAGTTGTATTTAAATAAAGAAATATACAAAAATGTGTCACCAGACAAAAAGGGTCATTTATGCATAGTTAGAAAACCTAACAAAACATGGTTAGCGCCACAAATCTAAAGTAACCTAACCTAACCAAGTGTACCCAATATTACCTTTTTTTTTACTTTTCTAAAACTTGCTTTAATATTGTTTTTAATGAGAACGTTGTTACAGTATATATCTTACTTATAAAGTCTTTATTAGCTTAACCTAACCAACTCGACCTAACCTCACCTTTTACCTGTATAAAGTAGTTGGTTTATATTTGCGAACATTCACCTCTTTCATACTTCAATTAAAAAAAAAGGGAGCTCATTTACTATACCTAACCAGCTTTGCCTAACCTCTCCATGTACCTTTCTTTTCTAAAGGAGTTTTTCTCTGTGTCTTATAAATAATAGCCTTTTTAAATTGCATCTTAATTTATAAATAGAGATTCTTAATTCAGCCTAACCAATTTGACCTAACCTAACGTTGTACCTGTACATAGGAAATTTTCTTTATGTTTTTATAGGGACTTTCACATTGCATTTTATTTTATTAAAAAAACTTTAATAGCTCAATAGATTGTTACTATGAAAACATTCACGACCCTTTACATTCATAATGCATCGCACAGCCAGACAGACCTTCTGCTGGCTGTAGTCTTGTTTATATCTATGAGAGAAGGTGAGAGAGGCGCAGGTGTGTATTCCGGTAGATGGGTGGGACGCTGCCCCAAAGCTAGAGGACACCTGAGCCTCACGAAAAGCCACTTCCAGGGTCTTCCGCCTCTTGCATAAGCAACATGCGCACGTTTTTTTTTTTTTCTCATTTTTTTGTGCCATTATTTTAGTTTTTATTTTGACTATAGATTGTGAAATTATAAATATCTTTAAGGTTTAAACACACATGCCATATAATCTTCGTTTTTTTGGCATCAAGGTATGCAGGATATCATTTTTTAATTTATTTTTTAAGCACTTATACCAAAGACCTATGAAAATTTGCCAAGATTTTAATTTTTGCTTTTATAAATATTATTTTATGAATGTGATCCATTATCAGCGACGACAAATTGAGTATGTCAATTTCCGGTGGGTGGTCATTCAGTTCAAAGTTTTACGTCACGGACTCCCTTTTCTACCAAGGGCTAGGACGGTTGTCTTCTTGCGAAGGACTTGTTTTGGCATATGTAATCGTTACCCTGAGTGCATGCCCTTGCTAACCTCAGACCGTGGCTGGGCGCGAACCCTCGACCTGCCGCCTCAGAGTCGCGGATGCTACCGCCTGAGCCACGGTGACTATAAGCTTTAATTTTTCCTCTCTCTAACGTCCTAAGAGACTACGAAAAGTTTTTCGATTTTAAGTCACACTCAGTCCTCATTCGAATTGGGAGGAAACATAGATCTGATTTGGGAGACTTAGGCTGGATGCCCTTCCTAATGCCCTTCGGCAGGCTCAAACTCGTTGGTCAAACTCGTCACTTCCCGGCTCGAGCACTCTACCACTAAGCTACCGCAGCCCCCTTCCCGATAATAGACATATACTATGGAATTTTGGTATGGGTGTTAAACTCCCTTCTACGTCATTATGCTATGAATATGTGTATACGTAAAATGTGTGTGTGTGTGCGTGTATGTGTGTGTATAAGATTGTAGCTACAAAATTGGACACTAGTGCTGGTAGAATACGTCAACTATGCATCACGTTATTCATAATTTTGTGTATGTATATGTATGTATAAGTTTGCACAATCTAATTAGGGATAATAGTGCTGGCAGAATACGTCAACTAAGTTTATCGTAATAGTCTTTATTTTAAAGATAACAAATTATTGTAGTGTAATTGTATATGTAATACTTATGTGTAATACCCCTTTATGCAACTCGGGGAGTGCCTCGTGCGTGCAAACATCCCTATGTAATACATTTGGAACCAATTAAAAAAACTAAGAGATTTTTTTCTAAGAAATTATGTTTTACTATGAGTTTGACGCCGGGACCCGCAAAGAAGGTTGCCCTCATCGGGCCCGGGCACCGAGGAAGCAATTAAGAAAAAAGTAGCAGAATAAGGACAAGGCATAAATACGAAAATTACTTAATATAGCGCTCAAGAAGTCATATCAATTGCATTAAAGTAATTTGTTTTACTATTGTTAAATATTGTTACTCTTCTAAACATGATTTCTTTTTGCATTTGATTTGAAACCTTTTGTTCGTGTTTGTTAATTCATCGCTTCTGTATTCGTAGTTCTTGGCACTACATATTTTCTATTTATTTTGTTTTAGATGTTTGTTTGGGAGTCTGGGACCTCTCTTCCTGTACATTCGATGGTGTTTTATGAACCTTTGCCTTGCTTTGATGTTTTCTCCTGTTTGGCGTCATTAGAGTCATATAACCTTAACATATTCTCGTATATTATTTTATTTATTTATTTTACGTGTTTACTTTTTTTTTAATTCAAAGGTGTATACGTATATATATATATATATATATATATATATATATATATATATATATATATATATATATATATATATATATATATATATATATTTTAACCTTCCTTCTTCATTTTGTCATTTGTCTCCATTTCTGTTGGCAACGGTCTGAGGTTAGCAAGGGCATGCACTCAGGGTAACGATTAACAGCTGCCAAAACAAGTCCTTCGCAAGAAGGCAATCGTCCTAGCCCTTGGTAGGAAAAGGGAATCCGTGACGTAAAACCGAATCAAAACTATTGGCATTAGATAAATTTGTGGTACTCGAGTTTGAATTCTTTTTTCTGGTTCAGACATTATTACGTGTACTTTAGGTGTTACACTTGATGCCCCCAAATGGACGCATTTCATTGCAATTTTTGTCTTTTGATTATGAAAAAGTTTCAGTTCAAAAGTTAAATTTTTATAAAATATCAAACATTTCCAAGTTATAACTCGAATAAAAGATCATTCAACTGTCATATTGTGATTATATATTAAATATTTCGAGGAAACGACCTTATATATATATATATATATATATATATATATATATATATATATATATATATATATATATATATATATATATATATATATATATATATATATATATATATATATATATAATTTATTTATTTTTTCCCTTTTCATGGATATAGTTCATTCTTCGGGTTCCGTCTTTCTGATTAGTATTAATTATTTAAATTTTAAATATTTTTAATTATTTGCTCTTTTTTCATAAAAATTGCCCATTCTTCGAGTCTCGTACTTAAACCATTGGCTTTAATATAAGTAAATATTATATTAATTTTTTTGCCTTACAGTCTTCTACTCATAATAACTTTGGCTTCGTTGCAAATGATGTACCTGTATTATACCTGTTTCGTTACAAATGATGTACCTGTTTTATACCTGTTTCGTTACAAATGATGTACCTGTTTTATACCTGTTTCGTCGCCAATGATGTACCTGTTTTATACCTGTTTCGTTACAAATGATGTACCTGTTTTATACCTGTTTCGTCGCAAATGATGTACCTGTTTTATACCTGTTTCGTCGCAAATGATGTACCTGTTTTATACCTGTTTTCCGCGATGTTGCCAAATCTCTTTCCATCAGCGTCACTCATATTATTTCGATTCTCCTTTGTCGCACGTCATGTTTTCTCTTTTGTGCAATTTGTTGCTGCAAATGCTTTAGATCTAAATATTAAATCTCGCGAAAGTTTATATATTTTGACAAAATATATTTGACTTGATTTACTGCTAATTACTACGCACGTTACTTTGAATCAAGGTTTGCCTTTCTGTTTGATATTTGCTCCTGCTGTTGCTTTTTTTATGTGAATCATTGCTGTCTTTGATGTGAAAGTGATTGATAGGGTTTATTTTATAATTTTCTTTCTCTTGAGACTTATTTTATTTTCTTACTTTCTTTTTGTGGTGGGATTTAGATCTAATCATGTTTTATTTTTATAGTATGCGATCAGGTTTTTGTCTGTTACTTTGTGATTTCGAATATTGCAAAATTTATCTATATATCAAATTACAAACGTCGCGTTTCCCTATAGATGGGAGGGAGTGGCCGAATCAAAGCACATAACCATTTAACAGAACAACCACTCACCCAATTTGACTCAGTGATTAAACATTCAGTTTTCTGCTCACAAAATTGCTGCCAATCGCCTCCCGTTTATTCTCATTCGGCCCACACTCAAGAACACACACAGAGACCCAATTTCTAGGGCTCTGGTTGCAATTCCTATACGAGAACCCCCTCGTATGCTCTGTTCAAACTCATAATTGGAGGAAACCGAAGAAGGGGATTCTCACCCCCTTTGCTCTGGTCATTATGTCGACATATGCAACTGGTGGAAGTCAAAGATATTATCTTTTTCCTATTGTGTCTCATGACCTCATCTCTGCCTTGTCCTTAACCTTTTACTTTTCCTATGTCTTGATTTATTCTTCGTACTCGGGCCTTTATTCATGAGGACAATTCTCTTGCCTGTCACCGTGTCACACTCATATATATATATATATATATATATATATATATATATATATATATATATATATATATATATATATATATATATATATATATATATATATATATATATGTGATTACCTAATTGTGATTACCTAATTGTGTTTACGGGAAAGAGCCCAAAGCTCGTATCTTCCCGTCTCCTGATCGGTTCCATTTTTAGACTTAGTGATACTTATCATACCTGTCCTTAAAACTATGGATTGAGGTAGCATTAACTACCTCCTCGCTTAGCGAATTCCAATTATCAACTACTCTTACACTGAAAAAGTATTTCCTTACATCCTGCAAACAAGTTTTCTTCCGAAGCTTCAAACTATGACCTCTAGTTCTAGAGCCAGCCATATCGAAATATCGATCCCTATCCACTCTATCATAACCATGAAGGAATTTAAAGACTGTCACCATATCCCCCCTTACTCTTCTAGCTTCGAGTGATGGCAAGTCTAATTCCCTCAGCCTCTCATCATAACCGAGATTGCGTATTTCTGGCACCAGTTTCGTGGCATGTCTTTGAACTTTTTCAAGCTTAGCTATGTGCTTTTTCAAGTGCGGATTCCAAAAGGGGGCTGCATATTCGAGTTTTGGCCTCACATAGGTTACATAAATATTTCTGAACATTTCCTTGTCCATGTGCCTGAAGGCTACCCTTACATTTGATAAGAATGCATATGCTGCCCTTACTACGCCATTTATATGTATTTCTGGAGACAAATCTGCCAATATGTTTACTCCTGTGTGTGTGTGTGTGTGTGTGTGTGTGTGTGTGTGTGTATTTTAATAGCTTATAATAAAGACATACACAGTATAATCTACTACCCCTTGACATCCATAAATAATAAAAAAATTGCTTTCATTTACTTAATTTCCTTATTAATTTATTTTACTTTTTAATGCATTTATTCAGTTATATCTTATTATTGTTGTTCATATTTTTTGTGTTTTTTATGTTCTCTCTTTCTCTCTCCCACCTTCCACCCTTCATCTCTTGTCGACGTTTTTAGCAATGGAGAGGGCGTCGTGGTGTTGGTCTGGGGTTGGGTGGGGTTGGGTGGGGGTGTGACACCTGTCTGCTATAGATCATCAGCTGACTGACGCTGACTGACAACTTCTGCCAAGATCCTGACTCATCCGGGAGCTCTCTCTCTCTCTCTCTCTCTCTCTCTCTCTCTCTCTCTCTCTCTCTCTCTCTCTCTCTCTCTCTCTCTCTCTCTCTCTCTCTCTCTCTCTCTCTCTCTCTCTCTCTCTCTCTTGTGCCTATATCTGGAATTAATCTTGTTTCTCTCTCTCTCTCTCTCTCTCTCTCTCTCTCTCTCTCTCTCTCTCTCTCTCTCTCTCTCTCTCTCTCTCTCTCTCTCTCTCTCTCTCTCTCTCTCCGTTATCTTTTGTCTCTCTGTCTCTAAATATAAAAATTCCTTATCCCATAAAGAAAGTCAACTATAGTAAGCATGTGTATTAATAATCATTGTCAGTTGGAAATATGCTACTACTACTACTAATACTACTACTACTACTACTACTAATAATAATAATAATAATTATAATAATAATAATAATAATAATAATGATAATGATAATAATAATAATAATAATAATAATAATAATAATAATAATAATAATAATAATAATAATAATTATGATAATAATAATAACTTTGCTTCATTTTTTTCTCAAAGTTTATGAATTTTTGAATTATAATTATTTCAAGTAAAACAGAGACTGAATTAAATTTCATCACTAAGTGAAACTGATGATGATTACAAATACAAAATGTAGAGTATGCCCTTATAATTATATCAGAGGGAGTGCCTGCGTGCGCATGTCCCATGCACAGTTATTGGCATAATTAAAAGATAAAGAAAAATAATCTCCCGGAGTGCCAAGCCTTACAACATCATCTACCCTCTGGAGAAGACCCACCTGACGGAGGAGCAGATGATAAAGACGATGTTGCGTCCAAAGATGACGAGTGATGGGCATGATGGCTGTGTGATACACGACGATGCTGACAGCTTTGGCGACCCACTACTGACGGAGACGAAGTAGGGCGTTGCCTGCTGGAGAAGATGACAGAGATGAGGTTGATGGGTGCCACTTGATGGAGAGAGAGAGAGAGAGAGAGAGAGAGAGAGAGAGAGAGAGAGAGAGAGAGAGAGAGAGAGAGAGAGATGACCAGTGACACTCCTCGAGACTTGACTGATGGAGGGAGGAGGGGGCAATTGACGCAAAGGTGACGATGATGAAATCACAACTGACTAGTGGGATTGGCCCCAGAATGTCCCTCCTTAGCAGCTATTGCAAGGTGTAGGCGGAGTGAATATCACTGAGATATATAGATATCTATCTATCTGTCTATTATCTATCTGTCCAACTATCTATCTGTCTGTATATCTATCTATCTAGCTGTCTGTCTGTCTGCCTGTCTGTCTGTCTGTCTATCTGTCTGTCTGTATCTATCTATCTATCTATCTGTCTACCTACCTATCCTTCTGGTCATCTATCTGTTCATATAAAAATCATCACATAACGGAACCATGATTCCTTCCGGAATAAAACTTAAGGAAATGGGGGAATTCCCAAAACCATCGCTCCACCCCATATAATTGACTTAACCGATAAACAGGGGAAGACGGAGGCGGTATTCTTGTGAGAGGTGTTAAAGGGTCAGCTTTATATTTTTACAAGCTCGTCTTCGATAATAAAAGCAGAAGAAAAATAAAAACACTAATAAAATGCAACATAGCAATAATTATGATAATTTAAATGTTGTTTATTTATATACCTGTGAGTGTATTAATTCAATAATATATCTACTGACCCCACATCATGAGCTAAACTAAATTAATATTTATATCGTTTGAAATTATATTCGAATGAAAAGTATATCCTGTTTGGAAATATTATATTTGGCTCTGAATTACTTGCAATTTGTATATGATTTCATCTGTAATTATTTCATGTAATATAGAAAATGAATTTAAATATATAAGTGATAACTGATTTTATACATGGCCAAATATAGAATGAAATGTTAATAATTGCATAACATTAGGAGCGCTCGTGCGCACGTGTCCCATGTACAGTTATTTGATTAATAAAAAAAAAAATTTCATGATGCCATTTAATGCGTTTAATAATAGTTTTTATAGTGAATAAAAAAGATTTTTCACTTCAGTAACTCTTTGCCAATAACCCACTAACCTCTTACATAATCAAATAGATTGTAATGTTTATCAACTGCAATATCACTAAGAGTGCCCATGTGCACGTCCCCATGTACAGTTATCTGAATACATTAAAAAAAAATAACCTCTTCCTTCAAGGAAATATTATAAAATAATAATAAAAAACCATTAGGAATTCCAGTCATAAATCAATGAAGAGTCATAAATTGAAGTTAATTTCGCCTTTCTCCTAACAAGCATG
>JAXCGZ010012655.1:0-19627 GCA_037179515.1 Halocaridina rubra | reverse complement strand
TATAAGCTAGAATACAAATTGCAAATAATCATAATCTGCGAAAGTCAAGAAGTGGGAATTATTTTTTTAGTTAGAAAATAACAGTTATGTTACTAATTTATTTAATAAGGCATCTAACAGCCTCTGGTGACTTTGAGCGAAACACTCTGTCACAGACCGTGACAGGACACAATCCCTCGACCTGACGCCTCAAAGTCGCGGACGCTACCGCTTGAGCCACGGTGACTATACATGTTCGAAAGGAGTATGAGCAGGAATTGGCACAATGGATTAAGGATGGGTGACTTGTGCCGCACGATGAGCAAAATCATGGCCTCCCTCGTAGCTTGATACCTTTTGTGGCAGTGAACCAGAAGAACAAGAAAAAAGTGCGGCCAGTCCTCAATTACAGAGAGCTGAATTCTTATGTTGATGCTATTACCTGTAAGGTGGTTGTGTGTCGGGACACAATGCAGGCTTGGTGGAGGATGGGGAGCAATACAGCCATTGCTGACTTAAGGAAGGCGTATTTGCAGATTCATGTGGACAAAAGTCTGTGGGCGTATCATACAGTGATGTTTAAAGAGACTAGGTATTGCTTAACGTGGCTTGGGCTCAGTTTGAACGTTGCACCACTAATATTGTCAGGAAATTTGACAGTGGTGCTTGATCAGAAACCTGAGATCAAGCAACACCAATCAGCTAATTTGGATGACATTTACATGGATGAAAGTGGTGTGGCATGCAGTCGAGTCGTTAATCATCTGCAAAAATGGGGTTTAGCGTGTAAGAGCCCTGAGAAGATATCACCCGGGGAGTGTGTTCTAGGCATGAGGGTGCAGGGTGATCCAGAAAGAAAGGGCCAGCTCAACTGGTGCATAGACAATATATTAGAGGGAATATCAGATGTACTGACCAGGAGAGTGATATTTTTAATTTGTGGTCAGTTGACTGCACATTTTACGGTTTGCGGCTGGTTGCAAGTGGCTGCCTCTTACCTCAAAAGAATAGCGAATACTCATATTGCAGGATGGGATGACGAGATATGAGAGGAGCATGTTCGTGTCATGTTGGAGGAAATCTGTTGCAGATCAGATAAAAATGATCCGGCTCTTGAAAGGTGGAATGTGGAGGGTACCGAGGTGGATCTGTGAGTTGATGCGAGCTCAATAGCTACTGGAGTGTTTTTGCAGGTGAATGGAATGACTTTAGAGGATGGATCATGGTTGAGGGAGTCAGATAGCATGCACATAAACATGACAAAGTTAGAGGCTGTTATTCAAGGTTTTAACGAGGCTGTATCATGGAATATGAAAAAAGATATATTGAAAGACTGATTCTTCTACTGTCTATTGCTGGCTAACTCATGCACTGACTAGCAAAGCAAGGCTGAAGACAAAAGCAGTGAGTGAGATGCTAATCTGAAGAAGATTGGAAGTCATAACCCAGTTAAAGGAGGAGTATAACATAGAATTAAGCCTCGAGCTAGTACCTAGCAAATGCAATCTTGCGGATGCTTTGACCGGTGGTTGAGTTGTCAGTGCAGTGATGTGTGCACTGTGGCAAACTGTCCTGACTCAAACAAGATAAGAGACATTCATCAGAACATCAGAATATGGGTCATCCTTGTGTGGAACAAACAATTTACTTTGCTAGGAGGGTGCATCCACATATTGCCCACAAGCAAGTTCAGGAAGTTGCTAGAAATTGTAAGAAGTGTAATAGATAGATCCTGCCCCTCAAAATTGGACAAACAGTAGTCTGAGTGTGCCGGATGTGTGGGGATGATTGAGAATGGATCTAACACACTACAGTGGAAAACACAACCTCACCCTCATTGATTGTGGCCCAAGTCGCTTCACTTTGTGGCACGGACTGCGCTATGAGGACTGTGAGACCATGATGCAGTTATTAGCACAAGTGTTTTGTAAAAATGTGGGTCCCCTCGGGAGATCTTGACCGACAATGCAGCTATTTTTAGAAGTCAAAGGTTCAAGGATTTCGTCTGTTAGTGGGGATGTAGTCTGCGGTTTCGATATGAGCATATGTTCCGGAAGGTAAATCCATAGTCTAGAGGGTTCATCGTTCGATCAAGAGGATAGTTGCCAGAACTTGCTGTGATATCAGAGAAGCCATATATCTGTACAACATAACTCTTTTGGATGATGTGAACGAGGACACTGCACCAATTAATGGTTTATAAGTATGCGGCAAGAATTAAGGGAGTAGATGAAGTTGAGGAGCAGGATGCAGATGGTGATTGCTAGTACAAGGTAGGGGAGGAGGTGTTGGTTAAGGGTCCCCAAAACAGGTGCTTCAAGAAGGTCGACTGTGGAAGAGTAGCAAAACTGATCTCTTTCCAAGCGGCAGAATTGGATGGCTTATCCTGTCATGTGAAGGATCTCTGACGTCGCGCTGTGATCATGGAGGAGAGGTCAGAGAGACTGGGAAGCAGAGGTGAGGATGAGACTGAGGACGAGGGGTCCTCCCACTCGGCTCTGTTGTTGAATTCAAATTCAGGGGGGGAGTGTGTGGGCAGGGCGAGAGGTGGGAGGTGGGTTGCTTTTTCGTGATGTGAATAAAGTCGCACCAATCATAACTTCGGGTCAATTGCTTCATTTGAATTGAGCCCAAATGCTCTCGATGCAACTCATTTAACATGCTCTCTTCCTTTATGAGGAATAATTAGACTGGATCCCCATAGAATTCAACTTTGTTAAACATTTAACTCATTCGTTTGATGGAAGAAAGGTCTCAATTCGTCTTCAATATTCTAAGACCAGCCACAGTCTAGACAGGGTAGCACTTTAGCAAGTAATGGGTCCTTAGAAATCTACATACTAATGTAATTAGCAGCTACAGGGGTGGCATCTAATGTATTAACTAACTGAATCCACTCTGCACAAACAAGAACACTATCAGGCGCATTTGCTAGTGGTAATCGGCTCAAAGCATCAGCCGTACCTAAAGATTTACCTGAGCAGTGGTACAACCCGAATGAATAGGCTTGTAGCATCAATGACCATCACTGGATTCTACCAGAGACCATTTCAGGAATAGGCTTACTAGGGTTGAACAAACCTAAAAGTGGTTTGTGATCCGTAACTAGAGAAAATGCATGACCCCAAAAATAGTGAAAAAAAATTTTCAACACAAAAACAAGTATGAGGGCCTCCTTCTCTGTCTGGGAATGATTGGCCTTGGATTTATTTAGAGTTCGGGATGCAAAAATGACTGGCAATTCAGCACCATCCTTCATCTGACAAAGAACAACACCCAGACCATGCTTAGAACTGTCAGCAGACACTATGCTATTTAAATTAGGGTCAAAATGAGTTAGCAGGCATCTAATAATATTCCTCATTCCACTTCCATCTAACATTCTTTCTTAAAAGACTTTTCAAAGCCTCAAGAACAGCAGTAGCATTTACCAAGAACTTCTTACAGAAATTTAACATTCCTAAATAACTGCATAACAGTGTTAAATCCTTAGGTCAGGAGCATTACATATAGCATCTAACTTCTCCTTATTAGGCTTCAAGCCAGTAGAATTAATTGTGTAACCCAAATACTGAACTTGTATACACCAAAAGAAGATTTAGTAGGATGTAGTTTCAGTCCAACTTCATCTAGTCTTCCTAAAACTTAGCATAAACGCTTCTCATGTTCACAGGAGCTAGCCCCCGATACTAGTATGACATCAAGAAAAATAGAAACGCCAGGATTACCTCATAATAAATTCTCCATAGTTTGTTGGAAAATTCCCAGAACACTGGCTATACTGAAACACAAATGGTTTTACTGGAACAATCCTCGGTGAGTGTTAATAGTAGTGAGTGAACGAGACTCAGGGTTAAGAAGAATCTAATGGTAGGCACTCTTCATGTTCAAATTGAAAAGGTCTTCCCATTCCCCAAAGTAGCAATTAGGCCGTCAATTCTAGGCACAGGATATTTAGTAAATTTACACTCTTGGTTAACAATCAAACAATAGTCTCCGCAAATACGTACAGTTCCATCACCTTTCGGCACAGATACAATAGGAGCAGCCCAAATAGAGTGAGCGACAGGCTCAATGATATTTTGTTCCAATAGTTTATTCAACGATGCGTGTACTTTAGCACAAATAGCATATAGCACATTTTGTGCCTTTTAATACTTAGGTAATGCTGTCTTATCCACTTCAAAAGAAACTTCCATTCCTTTATAACCTCCAAATTCTTCTCAGAACAAATCAGGAAATTTCTCCACGACAGACTTCTCAGCAATAGCTGTCCACTAGACTTAGGCTAATATTTAGAGCAGGCAATAAATCACGATTAAATAGGTTAGGAACAGAATCCTTCACTATCATGATAGCTTGATTTTCTAATACATGACCTTGGAACTTGATTTTAACCAAATCTCCCCATGCACAGGAGTTTTGGAACCTCCATACTTCTTCAAATTAGTCTTAGAAGGCATTATCTTAGGCTTAGCCTTAGGAAAACACTTAAAAATTTCTTGTTCACGGACAAGAGTACAAACAGCACCTGTGTCCACCTGGAACTGGACATCAGCACAATCATCAAAGGTGATTGTCACATAGTAGGGATCTCGCAACTTAGACGAGCTCGCAGTAAAAATATAGTTACCACATCCTTCTGAAGTCGGATCACTAGTAGATCTAGATTCAATAGAACTTACAGCCTCAGGCTCCACAGCAGATTTAGTAGAATTTTTCTTACCCTTAGAAAAACAGACCTTAAAAATGTACCCAGTATGTTTATACAGAGAACATTCAGCATTTTAATAGGGACAATCATTTTTCCAGTGAATTTTACCTCATCCGTTACATGGTTTGTCAGGTTTTGTACCTTTCTCCTTCCCTCCATTAGGCTTCTGCATCTTCTTATAAAAAGAACTCTTTATCATTAGTGTGAGGTTTCTGACCAAACTCCCTGATATCCGTCTCTGTAGTTTCCTTAGTAATAGCAATCTCTACTGCTCAGATAAAAGTGATATTCTTCTCTGTCAAGAGAACACATTGAGTACTTTCTTCCCAAAGACCCATAACAAGACTATCTCTTAACAACTCCTCTAGTTTGTCACCAAATTCACATGTCAATGCGAGTGACTTTAGATCTGTAACAAAGGAGATTTCACTTTCATTGTTTCCTTGACACCTTCTGTAGAATTTGAATCTTTCAGCGATCACTATAACCTGGGGTTTGTAGTGATTTTTGAGAGTGGAGATTAATTCCTCCAAAGTACATTCCTTAGAAGATTTCGGAGTTACTTAATCTGTAGTTAGACTAAAAAGTTTAGAACCCATAAGAGACAAAAAAGCAGGAGCTTTCTTATCTTTCTTAATATCATTAGCTTCGAAATACAATTGCACCATCTATATAGGTTGAAAATTTCTCAGATTCATCATATTCCCAATGAGGAACATGATGAAATTAGTAATTCCTAATAAACCAATAGGAAATTAGCTAGGTCTTGGCTAAGTTCAAGCATATAGTCCAAAAATAATAGGTATATGCATAGGCTAGGTCTAGGCTTTACTTAGGCCAGAAAAAAATCAGTTAGTCTAAGTATGACAATATTATGTTAGGTAGCAAAAAGAAAAAAAAAGTCAGGTTAGATAACAGTCAAATACATTAGGATAGGCCAATTGTAATCCTCGTTGCCAGTTGATGTGGTCGCCAGTTGTGATAGGTTAGGTTAGGTATTTCGGTTCCCCTGCATTAAGAATGAGATAGGTTGTCTGTATAGGCAACAACCGGAGCAGAACTAGCCGATCATTATATACCTGACTTACCGTATATAGCAGCGTCTTTCAACCGGTGCGGCCAGGCGCATTGGTGCACCCTGAAGTTAATGAAAAATTAATACATGAATTTATTTATATACAAAAAATCTGTATTTAAAAAAAAAAAACACGGATAGGCACGTGGCTTCCATGTCTGAGTCAAGTCTTTGTCGTTTGATAATTTAAACTGGATGCTCATTTCCTTAGTCCTTAAAAAGGAATGGATAATTCTTTCCCTTTTCCCTTCCTCAAGGGATTTAAATCAGTCATTATCTCTCTCTCTCTCTCTCTCTCTCTCCTCTCTCTCTCTCTCTCTCTCTCTCTCTCTCTCTCTCTCTCTCTCTCTCTCTCTCTCTCTCTCTCTCTCTCTCTCTCTCTCGTGAATTGTTGATATAAAATCTTGGAACAAACCGTCCTAAAGCATGTGAGAAGTTGCTATAATGACATATGAGTACAGGAATTGGCGGTAAGCCTTTGACCTGAGTGCCGTGAGGGACATCATAAAAATCGAACATAAAGAGATGCCCATTCATCAATTTTGGATTTCCATCAAAGAAAAACCTTCAATAGCTCGTAAAGCACTGAATATTTTATTGCAAATCTCCACAACATACCTCTGTGAATTAGAAGTTTCTGCATTTACCAACGTTAAATGTAAATATAGATCAAATAATAAATGTATTGATGAGGAAATGAGAGTATGCTTATCACATATAAGGCCTAATATTAAAAGAAAATTGCCAAAGCACATCAAGCACAGGTCTCACACAAGCATATTTGATAAAATATATTGTCATGTTTTAAAAGTACATGCTTATTTCAAGAGCCATTATTATAATTTTACTATTTTGCAATTTTATGGATAATTTTATCTTATTGATATATTAAGGGCGACTCAGAGTTTTAATTACTATACAAGTGCGCCATGATTTTAAAAAGGTTGAGAAACACTGGTATATAGCATCACACTATCACTTTGATATATATTACTTAGTGGCATTAAAAATAGGGTTAGGGCTATGTTAGTAAGGGTAGGATGTCAGTAATTTATAGGAAATATGTAGGAAAACCCTGGAGCTATTTGCAGGTGTCGTTGAACATCTTTTAGTGTTTCGGCAGGAGAAAAGGATAACTCTTCTTCTCTCTAGAATGAGATTAGAATAGGAATAATACTTCTCAACAAAATATGTAAGGTAGAACTTGACTTAGAATTAGTATGCACTATATACAATATTACCACTCCATTACATTTAACATACATAATATGCAAAATATGTGAAACCATAATTAGAAATAAGTTGACAGAATATTTGGAGTCAAATGATATCCTCAGTTGAAGACAGTATGGTTTTAGGAGTAAGAGTAACACTGTTGAAATCTCTAAGAATACTTGGAAGCACTGACAAAGGCAGTTGACTTACAGATACCTGTTGATGTTAATTATCTAGACTGTAGAAGGGCCTTTGATACAGTTCCACACAGGAGGCTTTTAACTAAATTGTATGATTATGGTATTTGAGGCAGTGTGTTGGAGTGGACTGGGGTTTTTTTTAACAAATAGAAAGCCCTTTGTTGAAGTAAAGGGTCAACATTCAACTCATCTAAAAGTAACATCAGGAGTGCCACAGGGTCTGTTCTTGGGCCAATTCTATTTTTTTTCTTTTTGTGAATGATTTAGTAGAGGAACTTGAATGCCCTGCCTTGATGTTTGCAGAAGATGCAACAATTTTTGTTATAATTAACTCTGATGAAGACATTCAGGCTATGAAAAAGGACCTCCAAAATCTTCAAAGTTGGATTGAGAAATGGTTGTTAGAATTTAATCCAGACAAATGTACAACAATGCATATTGGACATAGGAACCCTGAAATATTTTATCAACTGAATGGAAGAGAAACCAAATTAACAGAAAGTGAAAAGCACCTAGGAGTTCTCATTGCAAAGGATTTAAAGCAAGCCCAACATATTGGCAGCATAGTGGTCAAAACTAATAGAATAGTGGGATTAATTAAGAGTAATTTTACCCATATGGATATTGATATGTGTCGCACACTATACTGTTTCTTGGTATGACCGCACCTTTAGTATGCTGTTCAGGCTTGGTCACCATACTTTAAGAAGGACATTGATCAACTCGAAGAAGATCAAAGGAGGATGACAATGTTGGTACCCGAATTAAAGGATTTGCCATTTGAGACAAGATGCAAAAAAACTAGGAATTGCATCATTTCGCTGAGACCTGATTGAAGTGTATTAGATCATCCATGGGTTTGAGAATGTAAATATGAACGATTATTTTGAATTTAATACTAGTAACACATGAACGAATACTTGCAAATTAATGAAAAGAGTCTATGTTAGAACTGTCACGAGAGCAAATGCGTTTAGTATTTGTTTTGTAAATTCCTGGAATGACCTCCCTAAATATGTTGTCAGTGCTGCATCGACAGGTGCCTTTAAGAGCAGACTGGATAAAGGTTGGAATCAAAACAACTAGATTAGTAACAACAACATCATCTGACAGCATCTAGTACTGCCTTTTTAACTAAAAGACGATTATGTTCTGCTTTAGTTAAGATTGGACTGTGATTGGATGATGAGCATTTGAGATCAAGTACTAGAATAGATTGTACGAGGAACCAGGATCCAGGAACGAAACTAGTCATATGAACTAGTGGTAATATTTATGATATTAATACAATTAGAGAAATATTTTTTTTGTGATATAGTTGATCGTAACTGGGATGAATTAACCATGGCAATAAAAAATTTGTATTCAAATGAATACATTAGTTGATTTACAATGTTCAAACTGGTTACAACAACAAATATAATACAACTAAGTCCAACAATTAGAAAAGTAAGTTGATGTGGGACCACAACAAGATTTTTTTCTTTGATGTTATCCCTTGAGGGTGAGCGGACCTTCCCTTGTGGCCCGCAGGTGGGGTAAGACTTTGTAGACTGGAGGTGGTAATCGCTCTTGAGGGCGAATGGGCTTTCCTATTTGGTGCGAGGTGGGGTGAAATCTGGTTATTGTTGGTGGTATTCACTCTTAAGGGCGATCGGACTTTCCTATTTTGGCCCATAGGTGAGGTTGTGCAAAACTGTAAAGATAATGGAAAACATAAGTGTTCAGTTGAGGATTATTAGTTTACATCAAATAATTTTAATGAATTCCTGTTTTGGTAGTGAGAGAGAGTTATTACATGGTTATCATGGTGGAGGGTATTGACTGATGATATTTAGTAGATGGTTCATGTAGTTGTTTGTTGCTAGTCTGATTATGGAGCTAGCAACATGAAGGGCATTTGGATCTTCGCTGGATGTTGCAGGGGCACCAGTTTTCCATCGAGTTTCTGAAAAGGAATCACATTCGAGGATGTAGTGGAGCAGCGGATGTGGTGAGGCTACCTGGCAAAAGGTGCATTCCCTGATGATATCATCCACTATTCGCCAGGTTGACTTGTACCCGAGTCTCAGACGGCACACATTGACCATCCTTGGCAAAGGCCCCTTCCTGCCCCACTCACACCTAACCTCCCCACCCAAAACCCACCACACAACACCAACCCAGCTCCTAACACACAGATCACACCTCCTGCAGTTTCCACACCTACACCAACTCCATCCACCCCATCACACAACACTCACACTCCTACCATCCCCCCAAACAACACTCACACTCCCACCATCCCCTCAGGCAACACTCACACCAACACTTCCACCCTACGCAACACTCAAACATGCAATACAGTCACATGCAACACTCAGACCACACACACACTGCTCACCACACCAGGTCCCCGGGACCCTAGACTTAAATATCATGCCCCCACACCTCAACAGCCTATCCAGACACCTTCCTCGGCCTCCTCTTCCCAACAGCAAACCCTCTTCACAGTAAATGAGCTCACCAACTTTATTATTATTCAAGCCATACAGGCAGCTGTCCGACTCCTCGAAACCAAAGCCTCTCCTCAACATAAATACAATCAAGTCATCGAAGTAGCTCATTCCGTTGTCGCCCAAGCCCTCATCTCCAGAACACACCACTAGCCTCAACAAACCACCACTCCTACCACCTCCACCTCCTTAAATCATCAAGATGTCTAATCTCGGGATCCTATACTGGAACGCCCAGGGTCTCAGACACAAGGTACAACATCTTGAAGGCATTGTCAAGGCTGACAACATAGATGTCATCATGGTTCAAGAAACCCTACGCACGGAGAAAAACACTCCAAAAATCTCAGGATACAAAGGATTCTACCAGCACTGATCTCTAGGGGAGAACAGAGGCAGCGCCACCTTCATCAGGAAAAACTTGCTAGCCAAGGAAATAACACAACAAGATAAGTCTTAGTCTCCCACTAATAACAAATAGGTAAGTAACAAATAGCTAAGTATCCTTAGCTCTCTTACACTCCTTTTTGCATTATTTCTCTTTGGTATGAATAACTACTATTTTGGTGGAAGTTATGCAACAATCTATAATCTTCCCATATTCCTCGCAAAAGATGTTGTACATTTCTTGTACAGATTATTTGTTAAATAGTCAAAAACTGCAAAATGTTCATTAATGTTGATGTAATCTCCTTTCGGATAGTTCCACCTCGTATCCTCAGTACCATTACTTTCAAGTAGAACATCTTCGATGATATACTGTGATTACCTAATTGTGATTACCTAATTGTGTTTACGGGAAAGACCCCAAAGCTCGTATCTTCCCGTTACCTGATCGGTTCCATTTTATACTTAGTGATACTTATCATACCTGTCCTTAAAACTATGGATTGAGATAGCATTAACTACCTCCTCGCTTAGCCAATTCCAATTATCAACTACTCTTAAACTGAAAAAGTATTTCTTTACATACTGCAAAGAAGTTTTTTGACGAAACTTCAAACTATGACCTCTAGTTCTAGAGCCAGCCATATCAAAATATCGATCCCTATCCACTCTATCATAACCATAAAGGAATTTAAAGACCGTCACCATATCCTCCTCAATCTTCTAGCTTCGAGTGATGGTAAGTCTAATTCCCTCAGCCTCTCATCATAACTGAGATTGCGTATTTCTGGCACCAGTTTCATGGCTTGTTTTTGAACTTTTTCAAGCTTAGCTATGTGCTTTTTCAAGTGCGGATTCCAAAAGGGGGCTGCATATTTGACATTTGGCCTCACATAGGTTACATAAATATTTCTGAATATTTCCTTGTCCATGTGCCAGAAGGCTACCCTTGCATTTGATAAGAATGCATATGCTGCCCTTACTATGCCATTTGTATATATTTCTGGAGACAAATCTGCCAGTATGTTTACTCCTAGATCTCTCTCATTTTCTGTCTCTTGAAGTTGTACTCCACCCACCGAATAGTCAAGCTTGGGCCCTCTTGCACTTGTACCCATTCTCATTACCTTACATTTTGAAGTATTGAATTTCATTAGCCACTTTTCTGACCACTCATGCAGACTATTTAGATCTTCCTGAAGTTCTCTACCATTGTTCTCGTTTCCTACTTTCTTCATAATCTTTGCATCATCTGCAAACATATTCATGAATGAATTTACAGACTCTGGTAGGTCATTTACATATACTAGGAACAAAAGTGGCCCTAAAACTAAACCCTGTGGAACTCCACTACTAACTCTTCTCCATTCAGACACTGAGAGTCTTACTCTAACCCTCTGTTCCCTTCCTTCTAAGTGAGTTTTTATCCATTCCAAGACATTTCCACCTATTCTAGCTATTGCTTGCAGCATCCTAATAAGTCTCCCATGTGGAACAGTGTCAAACGCTTTCTGGAAGTCTAGGAATATGCAATCTGCCCAGCCCTCTCTTTCCTGTAAGATTCGGCTTACCTCATCATAAAATTCTAATAAGTTTGTTACTGTTGATCTATCTTCTCTGAAGCCATGTTGTCTCACTGACAAAAAGTTGAAGGATTCCAAGTGAAGAGAGATATGTTTCCTTAGTAGTTTCTCCACAACTTTGCAAACTATGCTGGTCAAGGAAACTGGTCTATAGTTCAGAGCCGCATACCTCCTTCCCTTTTTGAAGATAGGTGTCACATTTGCTTGTTTCCAGCATTTTGGAATCTCCCCTGACTACAGTGACTTTTTAAATATGATACTTAGTGACACTAATATTGAGTTTGTACATTTTTTAAGTACATGAGGGGATATGTCATGAGGACCTTTAGCTTTATGAACATCTAAATCCATCAGCGCTTTGCATACCTCTGTGGCTGTAAGGTTGATATTCTCTAATACCGGTCCATGAGCTTCTATCTCTGCAATCTGAGGGGGTGGGATATTTTCTACTGTAAATACTGACTGAAACTCCTTGTTCAATTCTTTGCAGATCTCTTCATCCATCTCAGTGATGCTTCCATCTTCTCACTTTAGCCTTAAAACCTGTTCTTTTACTTTCAGTTTTCCTCTGATAAAGCTGTGGAAAAGCTTGGGATTTTCTTTAGCCTTCCTGGTGATGTCCCTCTCATAGTCTCTCTCTCTGCCTCTCTTCTTTTACTTAGGTAGTCATTTCTTGCTCTTTTGTAGGTTTGCCAGGCATTTATGTTTTTTCTCCTCCTATACCTTTTCCAGCATTTGTCTCTTCACTCCTTAGCTCTTTTACACTCATTATCAAAACATTTCTCTCTGGCATGAACTACACCTACTTTGGTGACAAGTATGCAGCAATCTACTTTCTTCCCATATTTCTCACAAAAGATGTCATACATTTCTTGTACAGATTTGTTGTAGAATAAGGTTCTCCAGTCAATAACTGCAAAAAGCTCATTCATTTTGATGTAATCTCCTTTCGGATAGTTCTTCCTCATGTCCTCAGTGCCTCTACTCTCAGGAAGAATATCTTTAATGATATACTCCATAAACAACACACAGTGGTCACTCTTTCCAAATAGTGGTTCATAATCAATTTTTTCAATATCCAACGCATTATCTGTGAATACTAGATCAAGTAGTGATGGCTCATCCCCACTCCTGGCCCTCGTTGGTTCCATTACATGTTGGTGTAGGAAATTCCCTTGTACGCAATCTAGGAATCTTGCCCCGAATGAGTTCTCACCACCGTGTGGGTCAAGATTTATCCAATCTATCTCTTAATGATTTAAATCTCCCACAATCAAAATTCTACATTTTCTCTCCCGTGCCATGCTAACAACTGAGTTTATGACTTCAATAGTACCTATATGACTTTCCTCATAAATTGTGAAATAATCTATTGGAAATGTACGATAAAATTCAAATTTTTTTCTATATCGAAAAATATAATAAAGGGAGAAATTTAGTCTTCTTTTCCCCTCTAACCATTAGAAGTTTTTTTTCTTTTAGCCAGATCATTGGGGCCCAATGGCGCCAAATATATATATATATATATATATATATATATATATATATATATATATATATATATATATATATATATATATATATATATATATATATATATATATATATATATGTATGTATGTGATTACCTAATTATGTGTACGGGAAAGAGCCCAAAACTCGTGTCTTCCCGTCTCTTGATCGGTTCCATTTTATACTTAGTGATACTTATCATACCTGTCCTTAAAACTAAGGATTGGGATAGCATTAACTACCTCCTCGCTTAGCCAATTCCAATTATCAACTACTCTTACACAGAAAAAGTATTTTCTTACATCCTGCAAAGAAGTTTTCTAACGAAGCTTCAAACTATGACCTCTAGTTCTAGAGCCAGCCATATCAAAATATCAATCCCTATCCACTCTATCATAACCATGAAGGAATTTAAAGACTGTCACCATATAACCCCTCACTCTTCTAGCTTAGAGTGATGGTAGGTCTAATTCCCTCAGCCTCTCATCATAACTGAGATTGCGTATTTCTGGCACCAGTTTCGTGGCATGTCTTTGAACTTTTTCAAGCTTAGCTATGTGCTTTTATATACATATATATATATATATATATATATATATATATATATATATATATATATATATATATATATATATATATATATATATATATATATATATATATATATATATATATATATATATATATATATATATATATATACATACATATACATATATATATATATATATATATATATATATATATATATATATATATATATATATATATATATATATATATATATATATATATATATATATATATATATATATATATATATATATATATATATATATATATATATATATATATATATATATATATATATATATATATATATATATATATATATATATATATATATATATATATATATATATATATATATATATATATATATATATATATATATATATATATATATATATATATATATATATATATATATATATACTATATATATATATATATATATATATATATATATATATATATATATATATATATATATATATATATATATATATATATATAAAATAAGCACATTACATATGTGAAAACATGAATCATTTTTTACCCCGACCGGGACTCGAACCTAGGACTTATGATTACTAAGTCAAGGCGCTACCACTACACCACAGAAGGTTAAAAGGAATCCAACCTTATAGCTTATATCTGCTATACTTAGGAATGAACGTATTCTAACTGAATGCCACTATGTTCATATTGCAGATTCCCCAACCTCACTCGTGGTTTCATTTTAGCATTTATTTCAAATCCCAATCTCATTCGGGACATGAAATTATCAAAAATAAGCACATTACGTATGTGAAAACATGAATCATTTTTTACCCCGACCGGGACTCGAACCTAGGACTTATGATTACTAAGTCAAAGCGCTACCGCTACACCACAGAAGGTTAAAAGGAATCCAACCTTATAGCTTATATCTGCTATACTTAGGAATGAACGCATTCTAACTGAATGCCACTATGTTCATATTACAGATTCCCCAACCTCACTCGTGGTTTCATTTTAGCATTTAATTCAAATCCCAATCTCATTCGGGCCATGAAATTATCAAAAATAAGCACATTACATATGTGAAAACATGAATAATTTTTTGCCCCGACTGGGACTCGAACCTGGGACTTATGATTACTAAGTCAAAGCACTACCACTACACCACAGAAGGTTAAAAGGAATCCAACCTTATAGCTTATATCTGCTATACTTAGGAATGAACGCATTCTAACAGAATGCCACTATGTTCATATTACAGATTCCCCAACCTCACTCGTGGTTTCATTTTAGCATTTGATTCAAATCCCAATCTCATTCGGGCCATGAAATTAAGCACATTACATATGTGAAAACATGAATCATTTTTTACCCCGACTGGGACTCGAACCTGGGACTTATGATTACTAAGTCAAAGCGCTACCACTACACAACAGAAGGTTAAAAGGAATCCAACTTTATAGCTTATATCTGCTATACTTAGGAATGAACGCATTCTAACTGAATGCCACTATGTTCATATTACAGATTCCCCAACCTCACTCGTGGTTTCATTTTAGCATTTAATTCAAATCCCCATCTCATTCGGGCCATGAAATTATCAAAAATAAGCACATTACATATGTGAAAACATGAACCATTTTTTACCCCGACCGGGACTCGAACCTAGGACTTATGATTACTAAGTCAAGGCGCTTCCACTACACCACAGAAGGTTAAAAGGAATCCAACCTTATAGCTTATATCTGCTATACTTAGGAATGAACGCATTCTAACTGAATGCCACTATGTTCATATTACAGATTCCCCAACCTCACTTGTGGTTTCATTTTAGTATTTAATTCAAATCCCAATCTCATTCGGGCCATGAAAATATCAAAAATAAGCACATTACATATGTGAAAACATGAGTCGTTTTTTACCCCGACTGGGACTCGAACCTAGGACTTATGATTACTAAGTCAAGGCGCTACCACTACACCACAGAAGGTTAAAAGGAATCCAACCTTATAGCTTATATCTGCTATACTTAGGAATGAACGCATTCTAACTGAATGCCACTATGTTCATATTACAGATTCCCCAACCTCACTCGTGGTTTCATGTTAGCATTTAATTCAAATCCCAATCTCATTCGGGCCATGAAATTATCAAAAATAAGCATATTACATATGTGAAAACATGAATCATTTTTTACCCCGACCAGGACTCGAACCTAGGACTTATGATTACTAAGTCAAGGCGCTACCACTACACCACAGAAGGTTAAAAGGAATCCAACCTTATAGCTTATATCTGCTATACTTAGGAATGAACGCATTCTAACTGAATGCCACTATGTTCATATTACAGATTCCCCAACCTCACTCGTGGTTTCATTTTAGCATTTAATTCAAATCCCAATCTCATTCGGGCCATGAAAATATCAAAGATAAGCACATTACATATGTGAAAACATGAATCATTTTTTACCCCGACCGGGACTCGAACCTAGGACTTATGATTACTAAGTCAAGTCGCTACCACTACACCACAGAAGGTTAAAAGGAATTAAACCTTATAGCTTATATCTGCTATACTTAGGAATGAACGCATTCTATGTGAAGGCCACTATGTTCATATTACAGATTCCCCAACCTCACTCGTGGTTTCATTTTAGCATTTAATTAAAATCCCAATCTCATTCGGGCCATGAAATTCTCAAAAATAAGCACATTACATATGTGAAAACATGAATCATTTTTTACCCCGACCGGGACTCGAACCTAGGACTTATGTTTACTAAGTCAAGGCGCTACCACTACGCCACAGAAGGTTAAAAGGAATCCAACCTTATAGCTTATAAATGCTAAAATGAAACCACGAGTGAGGTAGGGGAATCTGTAATATGAACATAGTGGCATTCAGTTAGAATGCATTCATTCCTAAGTATAGCAGATATAAGCTATAAGGTTGGATTCCTTTTAACCTTCTGTGGTGTAGTGGTAGCGCCTTGACATAGTAATCATAAGTCCTAGGTTCAAGTCCCAGTCGGGGTAAAAAATGATTCATGTTTTCACATATGTAATGTCCTTACTTTTGATAATTTCATGGCCCGAATGAGCTAGGGATTTGAATTAAATGCTAAAATGAAACCACGGGTGAGGTTGGGGAATCTGTAATATGAACATTGTGGCATTCAGTTAGAATTCGTTCATTTCTAAGTATAGCAGATATAAGCTATAAGGTAGGATTTCTTTTAACCTTCTGTGGTGTAGTGGTAGGGCCTTGACTTAGTAATCATAAGTCCTAGGTTCGAGTCCCAGTCGGGGTAAAAAATTATTCACATATATATATATATACATATATATATATATATATATATATATATATATATATATATATATATATATATATATATATATATATATGTGAGGTTACCTAATTGTGTTTACGGGAAAGACCCCAAAGCTCGTATCTTCCCGTCTCCTGATCGGTTCCATTTTATACTTAGTGATACTTATCATACCTGTCCTTAAAACTATGGATTGAGATAGCATTAACTACCTCCTCGCTTAGCCAATTCCAATTATCAACTACTCTTACACTGAAAAAGTATTTCCTTACATCCTGCAAAGAAGTTTTCTTACGAAGCTTCAAACTATGACCTCTAGTTCTAGAGCCAGCCATATCAAAATATCGATCCCTATCCACTCTATCATAACCATGAAGGAATTTAAAGACTGTCACCATATCCCCCTTACTCTTCTAGCTTCGAGTGATGGTAAGTCTAATTCCCTCAGCCTCTCATCATAACTGAGATTGCGTATTTCTGGCACCAGTTTCGTGGCATGTCTTTGAACTTTTTCAAGCTTAGCTATGTGCTTTTTCAAGTGCGGATTCCAAAAGGGGGCTGCATATTCGAGTTTTGGCCTCACATAGGTTACATAAATATTTCTGAACATTTCCTTGTCCATGTGCCTGAAAGCTACCCTTACATTTGATAAGAATGCATATGCTGCCCTTACTATGCCATTTATATGCATTTCTGGAGACAAATCTGCCAGTATGTTTACTCCTAGATCTCTCTCATTTTCTGTCTCTTGAAGTTGTACTCCAACCACCGAGTAGTCAAGCTTGGGCCTTCTTGCACTTGTACCCATTCTCATTACCTTACATTTTGAAGTATTGAATTTCATTAGCCACTTTTCTGACCACTCATGCAGATTATTTCGATCCTCCTGAAGTTCTCTACCATTGTTCTCGTTTTTTACTTTCTTCACAATCTTTGCATCATCAGAAAACATATTCATGAATGAATTTACAGACTCTGGTAGGTCATTTACATATACAAGAAACAAAAGTGGCCCTAAAACTGAACCCTGTGGAACTCCACTACTAACTCTTCTCCATTCAGACACTGAGTGTCTTACTTTAACCCTCTGTTCCCTTCCTTCTAAGTAAGTTTTTATCCATTCCAAAACATTTCCACCTATTCTAGTCATTGATTGCAGCTTCCTAATAAGTCTCCCATGTGGAACAGTGTCAAACGCTTTCTGGAAGTCTAGGAATATGCAATCTGCCCAGCCCTCTCTTTCCTGTAAGATTTGGCTTACCTCATCATAAAATTCTAATAAGTTTGTTACTGTTGATCTACCTTCTCTGAAGCCATGTTGCCTCACTGACAAAAAGTTGAAGGATTCCAAGTGAAGAGAGATATGTTTCCTTAGTAGTTTCTCCATAACTTTGCAAACTATGCTGGTCAAGGAAGCTGGTCTATAGTTCAGAGCCGTATCCCTCCTTCCCTTTTTGAAGATAGGTATCACATTTGCTTGTTTCCAGCATCTTGGAATCTCCCCCGACTCCAGTGACTCCTTAAATATGATACTTAGTGCCACTGATATTGTGTTTGCGCATTTTTAAGCACATGAGGGGATTTGTCATCAGGACCCTTAGCTTTATGAACATCTAAATCCATCAGCGCTTTGCATACCTCTGTGGCTGTAAGGTTGATGTTCTCTAATACCGGCCCTTGAGCTTCTATCACTGCAATCTGAGGGGGTGGGGTATTTTCTACTGTAAATACTAACTGAAACTCCTTGTTCAATTCTTTGCAGATCTCTTCATCCGTCTCAGTGATGCTTCCATCTGCTCTCTTTAGCCTTAAAACCTGTTCTTTTACCTTCAGTTTTCCTCTGATAAAGCTGTGGAAAAGCTTGGGATTTTCTTTAGCCTTCCTGGTGATGTCCCTCTCATAGACTCTCTCTGCCTCTCTTCTTTTACTTAGGTAGTCATTTCTTGCTCTTTTGTAGGTTTGCCAGGCATTTATGTTTTTTCTTCTCCTATACCTTTTCCAGCATTTGTCTCTCCACTCCTTAGCTCTTTTACACCCATTATTGAACCATTTCTCTCTGGCATGAATTACACCTACTTTGGTGACAGGTATGCAGCAATCTACTATCTTCCCATATTTCTCACAAAAGATGTCATACATTTCTTGTACAGATTTGTTGTAAAATAAGGTTCTCCAGTCAATAACTGCAAAAAGCTCATTCATTTTGATGTAATCTCCTTTCGGATAGTTCCTCCTCATGTCCTCAGTGCCTCTACTCTCAGGAAGAATATCTTCAATGATATACTCCATCAACAACACACAGTGGTCACTCTTTCCAATTGGTGGTTCATACTCAATTTTTTCAATATCCAACACATTATCTGTGAACACTAGATCAAGTAGTGATGGCTCATCCCCACCCCTGGCCCTTGTTGGTTCCATTACATGTTGGTGTAGGAAATTCCCTTGTACGCAATCTAGGAATCTTGCCCCGAATGAGTCCTCACCACTGTGTGGGTCAAGATTTATCCAATCTATCTCTTTATGATTAAAGTCTCCCATAATCAAAATCCTACATTTTTTTTCCCGT
>JAXCGZ010012654.1:0-19653 GCA_037179515.1 Halocaridina rubra | reverse complement strand
ATCAAATAGGCTCATTACATATGTGAAAACATGACTCATTTAATACCCCGACCTGGACTCGAACATAGGACTTATGATTACTAAGTCAAGGCGCTACCACTACACCACAGAAGGTTAAAAGGAATCCAACCTTATAGCTTATATCTGCTATACTTAGGAATGAACGCATTCTAACTGAATGCCACTATGTTCATATTACAGATTCCCCAACCTCACTCATGGCTTCATTTTAGCATTTAATTCAAATCCCAATCTCATTCGGGAAATGAAATTATCAAATAAGCACATTACATATGTGAAAACATGACTCATTTTTTACCCCAACTGGGACTCGAACCTAGGACTTATGATTACTAAGTCAAGGCGCTACCACTACACCACAGAAGGTTAAAAGGAATCCAACCTTATAGCTTATATCTGCTATACTTAGGAATGAACGCATTCTAACTGAATGCCATTATGTTCATATTACAGATTCCCCAACCTCACTCGTGGCTTCATTTTAGCATTTAATTCAAATCCCAATCTCATTCAGGCCATGAAATTATCAAATAAGCACATTACATATGTGAAAACATGAATCATTTTTTACCCCGACCGGGACTCGAACCTAGGACTTATGATTACTAAGTCAAGGCGCTACCACTACACCACAGAAGGTTAAAAGGAATCCAACATTATAGCTTATATCTGCTATGCTTAGGAATGAACGCATTCTAACTGAATGCCACTATGTTCATATTACAGATTCCCCAACCTCACTCGTGGCTTCATTTTAGCATTTAATTCAAATCCCAATCTCATTCGGGCCATGAAATTATCAAATAGGCATATTACATATGTGAAAACATGACTCATTTATTACCCCGATTGGGACTCGAACCGAGGACTTATGATTACTAAGTCAAGGCGCTACCACTACACCACAGAAGGTTAAAAGGAATCCAACCTTATAGCTTATATCTGCTATACTTAGGAATGAACGCATTCTAACTGAATGAAACTATGCTCATATTTCAGATTCCCCAACCTCACTCGTGGCTTCATTTTAGCATTTAATTCAAATCCCAATCTCATTCGGGCCATGAAATTATCAAATAAGCACATTACATATGTGAAAACATGACTCATTTTTTACCCCAACCGGGACTCGAACCTAGGACTTATGATTACTAAGTCAAGGCGCTACCACTACACCACAGAAGGTTAAAAGGAATCCAACCTTATAGCTTATATCTGCTATACTTAGGAATGAACGCATTCTAACTGAATGCCATTATGTTCATATTACAGATTCCCCAACCTCACTCGTGGCTTCATTTTAGCATTTAATTCAAATCCCAATCTCATTCGGGCCATGAAATTATCAAATAAGCACATTACATATGTGAAAACATGAATCATTTTTTACCCCGACCGGGACTCGAACATATAACTTATGATTACTAAGTCAAGGCGCTACCACTACACCACAGAAGGTTAAACGGAATCCAACCTTATAGATTATATCTGCTATACTTAGGAATGAATGCAATCTAACTGAATGCCACTATGTTCATATTACAGATTCCCCAACCTCACTCGTGGCTTCATTTTAGCATTTAATTCAAATCCCAATATCATTCGGGCCATGAAATTATCAAATAAGCACATTACATATGTGAAAGCATGAATCAATTTTTGCCCCGACCGGGACTCGAACCGAGGACTTATGATTACTAAGTCCAGGCGCTACCACTACACCACAAAAGGTTAAAAGGAATCCAACCTTATAGCTTACATCTGCTATACTTAGGAATGAACGCATTCTAACTGAATGCCACTGTGTTCATTATACGGATTGCCTAGCCTCACTCGTGGCTTCATTTTAGCATTTAATTCAAATCCCAATCTCATTCGGTCCATGAAATTATCAAATAAGCACATTACATATGTGAAAACATGAATCATTTTTTACCCCGACCAGGACTCGAACCTAGGACTTATGATTACTAAGTCAAGGCGCTACCACTACTCCACAGAAGGTTAAAAGGACTCCAACCTTATAGATTATATCTGCTATACTTAGGAATGAACGCATTCTAACTGAATGCCACTATGTTCATATTACAGATTTCCCAACCTAACTCGTGGCTTCATTTTAGCATTTAATTCAAATCCCAATCTCATTCGGGCCATGAAATTATCAAATAGGCCCATTACATATGTGAAAACTTGAATCATTTATTACCCCGACCGGGACTCGAACCTAGGACTTATGATTACTAAGTCAAGGCGCTACCACTACACCACAGAAGGTTAAAAGAAATCAAACCCTATAGCTTATATCTGCTATACTTACGAATGAATGCATTCTAACTGAATGCCGCTATTTTCATATTACAGATTCCCCAACCTCACTCGTGGCTTCATTTTAGCATTTAATTCAAATCCCAATCTCATTCGGGCCATGAAATTATCAAATAAGCACATTACATATGTGAAAACATGAATAATTTTTTACCCCGACCGGGACTCGAACCTAGGACTTATGATTACTAAGTCAAGGCGCTACCACTACACCACAGAAGGTTAAAAGGAATTCAACCTTATAGATTATATCTGCTATACTTAGGAATGACTACATTCTAACTGAATGCCGCTATTTTCATATTACAGATTCCCCAACCTCACTCGTGGCTTCATTTTAGCATTTAATCCAAATCCCAATCTCATTCGGGCCATGAAATTAACAAATAAGCACATTACATATGTGAAAACATGAATTATTTTTTACCCCAACCGGGACTCGAACCTAGGACTTATGATTACTAAGTCAAGGCGCTACCACTACAACACAGAAGGTTAAAAGGAATCCAACCTTATAGCTTATATCTGCTATACTTAGGAATGAACGCATTCTAACTGAATGCCATTATGTTCATATTACAGATTCCCCAACCTCACTCGTGGCTTCATTTTAGCATTTAATTCAAATCCCAATCTCATTCGGGCAATGAAATTATCAAATAAGCACATTACATATGTGAAAACATGAATCATTTTTTACCCCGACCGGGACTCGAACATATAACTTATTATTACTAAATCAAGGCGCTACCACTACACCACGGAAGGTTAAAAGGAATCCAACCTTATAGATTATATCTGCTATTCTTATGAATGAGCGCATTCTAACTGAGTGCCGCTTTTTCATATTACAGATTCCCCAACCTCACTCGTGGCTTCATTTTAGCAATTAATTCAAACCCCAATCTCATTCGGGCCATGAAATTATCAAATAAGCACATTACATATGTGAAAACATGACTCATTTATTACCCCGACCGGGACTCGAACCTAGGACTTATGATTACTAAAACAAGGCGCTACCACAACACCACAGAAAAAGGTTAAAAGGAATCCAACCTTATAGATTATATCTGCTATACTTAGGAATGAATGCATTCTAACTGAATGCCACTATGTTCATATTACAGATTCCCCAACCTCACTCGTGGCTTCATTATAGCATTTAATTCAAATCCCAGTCTCATTCGAGCCATGAAATTATCAAATAAACACATTACATATGTGAAAACATGAATCATTTTTTACCCCAATCAGGACTCAAACCTAGGACTTATGATTAATAAGTCAAGGCACTACCACTACACCACAGAAGGTTAAAAGGAATCCAACCTTATAGCTTATATCTGCTATACTTAGGAATGAAGGCATTCTAACTGAACGCCACAATGTTCATATTACAGATTCCCCAACCTCACTCATGGATTCATTTTAGCATTTAATTCAAATCCCAATCTCATTCGGGCCATGAAATTATCAAATAGGCACATTACATATGTGAAAACATGACTCATTTATTACCCCGATCGGGACTCGAACCTAGGACTTATGATTACTAAGTCAAGGCGCTACCACTACACCACAGAAGGTTAAAAGGAATCCAACCTTATAGCTTATATCTGCTATAATTAGGAATGAAGGCATTCTAACTGAATGCCACTATGTTCATATTACAGATTCCCCAACCTCACTCGTGGCTTCATTTTAGCATTTAATTCAAATCCCAATATCATTCGGGCCATGAAATTATCAAATAAGCACATTACATATGTGAAAGCATGAATCATTTTTTGCCCTGACCGGGACTCGAACCGAGGACTTATGATTACTAAGTCAAGGCGCTACCACTACACCACAAAAGGTTAAAAGGAATCCAACCTTATAGCTTACATCTGCTATACTTAGGAATGAACGCATTCTAACTGTATGCCACTATGTTCATAATACGGATTGCCTAACCTCACTTGTGGCTTCATTTTAGCATTTAATTCAAATCCCAATCTCATTCGGGCCATGAAATTATCAAATAAGCACATTACATATGTGAAAACATGAATCATTTTTTACCCCGACCAGGACTCGAACCTAGGACTTATGATTACTAAGTCAAGGCGCTACCACTACTCCACAGAAGGTTAAAAGGACTCCAACCTTATAGCTTATATCTGCTATGCTTAGGAATGAACGCATTCTAACTGAATGCCACTATGTTCATATTACAGATTCCCCAACCTCACTCGTGGCTTCATTTTAGCATTTAATTCAAATCCCAATCTCATTCGGCCTATGAAATTATCAAATTGGCACATTACATATGTGAAAACTTGAATCATTTATTACCCCGACCGGGACTCGAACCTAGGACTTATGATTACTAAGTCAAGGCGCTACCACTACACCACAGAAGGTTAAAAGAAATCCAACCTTATAGCTTATATCTGCTACACTTAGGAATGAACGCATTCTAACTGAATGCCACTATGTTAATATTACAGATTCCCCAACCTCACTCGTGGCTTCATTTTAGCATTTTATACAAATCCCAATCTCATTCGGGCCATGAAATTATCAAATAAGCACATTACATATGTGAAAACATGAATCATTTTTTACCCCAACCGCGACTCGAACCTAGGACTTATGATTACTAAGTCAAGGCGCTACCACTACACCACAGAAGGTTAAAAGGAATCCAACCTTATAGCTTATATCTGCTATACTTAGGAATGAAGGCATTCTAACTGAACGCCACAATGTTCATATTACAGATTCCCCAACCTCACTCATGGATTCATTTTAGCATTTAATTCAAATCCCAATCTCATTCGGGCCATGAAATTATCAAATAGGCACATTACATATGTGAAAACATGACTCATTTATTACCCCGATCGGGACTCGAACCTAGGACTTATGATTACTAAGTCAAGGCGCTACCACTACACCACAGAAGGTTAAAAGGAATCCAACCTTATAGCTTATATCTGCTATACTTAGGAATGAATGCATTCTAACTGAATGCCACTATGTTCATATTACAGATTCCCCAACCTCACTCGTGGCTTCATTTTAGCATTTAATTCAAATCCCAATATCATTCGGGCCATGAAATTATCAAATAAGCACATTACATATGTGAAAGCATGAATCATTTTTTGCCCTGACCGGGACTCGAACCGAGGACTTATGATTACTAAGTCAAGGCGCTACCACTACACCACAAAAGGTTAAAAGGAATCCAACCTTATAGCTTACATCTGCTATACTTAGGAATGAACGCATTCTAACTGAATGCCACTATGTTCATAATACGGATTGCCTAACCTCACTTGTGGCTTCATTTTAGCATTTAATTCAAATCCCAATCTCATTCGGGCCATGAAATTATCAAATAAGCACATTACATATGTGAAAACATGAATCATTTTTTACCCCGACCAGGACTCGAACCTAGGACTTATGATTACTAAGTCAAGGCGCTACCACTACTCCACAGAAGGTTAAAAGGACTCCAACCTTATAGCTTATATCTGCTATGCTTAGGAATGAACGCATTCTAACTGAATGCCACTATGTTCATATTACAGATTCCCCAACCTCACTCGTGGCTTCATTTTAGCATTTAATTCAAATCCCAATCTCATTCGGGCTATGAAATTATCAAATTGGCACATTACATATGTGAAAACTTGAATCATTTATTACCCCGACCGGGACTCGAACCTAGGACTTATGATTACTAAGTCAAGGCGCTACCACTACACCACAGAAGGTTAAAAGAAATCCAACCTTATAGCTTATATCTGCTACACTTAGGAATGAACGCATTCTAACTGAATGCCACTATGTTAATATTACAGATTCCCCAACCTCACTCGTGGCTTCATTTTAGCATTTTATACAAATCCCAATCTCATTCGGGCCATGAAATTATCAAATAAGCACATTACATATGTGAAAACATGAATCATTTTTTACCCCAACCGCGACTCGAACCTAGGACTTATGATTACTAAGTCAAGGCGCTACCACTACACCACAGAAGGTTAAAAGGAATCCAACCTTATAGCTTATATCTGCTATACTTAGGAATGAATGCATTCTAACTAAATGCCGCTATTTTCATATTACAGATTCCCAAACCTCACTCGTGGCTTCATTTTAGCATTTAATTCAAATCCCAATCTCATTCGGGCCTTGAAATTAACAAATAAGCACATTACATATGTGAAAACATGAATTATTTTTTACCCCGACCGGGACTCGAACCTAGGACTTATGATTACTAAGTCAAGGCGCTACCACTACACCACAGAAGGTTAAAAGGAATCCAACATTATAGCTTATATCTGCTATACTTAGGAATGAACGCATTCTAACTGAATGCCGCTTTTTCATATTACAGATTCCCCAACCTCACTCGTGGCTTCATTTTAGTATTTAATTCAAATCCCAATCTCATTCGGGCCATGAAATTATCAAATAAGCACATTACATATGTGAAAACATGACTCATTTATTACCCCGAACGGGACTCGAGCCTAGGACTTATGATTACTAAAACAAGGCGCTACCACTACACCACAGAAGGTTAAAAGGAATCCAACCTTATAGATTATATCTGCTATACTTAGGAATGAATGCATTCTAAATGAATGCCGCTATTTTCATATTACAGATTCCCCAACCTCACTCGTGGCTTCATTATAGCATTTAATTCAAATCCCAATCTCATTCGGCCAATGAAATTATCAAATAAGCACATTACAAATGTGAAAACATGAATCATTTTTTACCCCGACCGGGACTCGAACCTAGGACTTATGATTACTAAGTCAAGGCGCTACCACTACACCACAGAAGGTTAAAAGGATTCCAACCTTATAGCTTATATCTGCTATAATTAGGAATGAAGGCATTCTAACTGAATGCCACTATGTTCATATTACAGATTCCCCAACCTCACTCGTGGCTTCATTTTAGCATTTAATTCAAATCCCAATCTCATTCGGGCCATGAAATTATCAAATAAGCACATTACATATGTGAAAACATGAATCATTTTTTACCCCGACCGAGACTCGAAGCTAGGACTTATGATTACTAAGTCAAGGCGCTACCACTACACCACAGAAGGTTAAAAGGAATCCAACCTTATAGCTTATATCTGCTATACTTAGGAATGAACGCATTCTAACTGAATGCCACTATGTTCATATTACAGATTCCCAAACCTCACTCGTGGCTTCATTTTAGCATTTAATTCAAATCCCAATCTCATTCGGGCCATGAAATTATCAAATAGGCACATTACATATGTGAAAACATGACTCATTTATTACCCAGATCGGGATTCAAACATAGGACTTATGATTACTAAGTCAAGGCGCTACCACTACACCACAGAGGGTTAAAAGGAATCCAACCTTATAGCTTATATCTGCTATACTTAGGAATGAATGCATTCTAACTGAATGCCATTATGTTCATATTTCAGTTTCCCCAACCTCACTCGTGGCTTCATTTTAGCATTTAATTCAAATCCCAATCTCATTCGGGCCATGAAATTATCAAATAAGCACATTACATATGTGAAATCATGAATCATTTTTTACCCCGACCGGGCCTCGAACTTAGGACTTATGATTACTAAGTCAAGGCGCTACCACTACACCACAGAAGGTTAAAAGGAATCCAACCTTATAGCTTATATCTGCTATACTTAGGAATGAACGCATTCTAAATGAATGCCACTATGTTCATATTACAGATTCCCCAACCTCACTCTTGGCTTCATTTTAGCATTTAATTAAAATCCCAATCTCATTCGGGCCATGAAATTATCAAATAAGCACATTACATATGTGAAAACAAGAATCATTTTTTACCCTGACCTGAACTCGAACCTAGGACTTATGATTACTAAGTCAAGGCGCTACCACTACACCACAGAAGGTTAAAAGGAATCCAACCTTATAGCTTATATCTGCTATACTTAGGAATGAATGCATTCTAACTGAATGCCACTATGTTCATATTACAGATTCCCCAACCTCACTCGTGGCCTCATTTTAGCATTTAATTCAAATCCCAATATCATTCGGGCCATGAAATTATCAAATAAGCACATTACATATGTGAAAGCATGAATCATTTTTTGCCCCGACCGGGACTCGAACCTAGGACTTATGATTACTAAGTCCAGGCGCTACCACTACACCACAGAAGGTTAAAAGGAATCCAACCTTATAGCTTACATCTGCTATACTTAGGAATGAACGCATTCTAACTGAATGCCACTATGTTAATAATACGGATTGCCTAACCTGACTCGAGGCTTCATTTTAGCATTTAATTCAAATCCCAATCTCATTCAGGACATGAAATTATTAAATAAGCACATTACATATGTGAAAACATGAATCATTTATTACCAAGACCAGGACTCGAACCTAGGACTTATGATTACTAAGTCAAGGCGCTACCACTACTCCACAGAAGGTTAAAAGGAATCCAACCTTATAGCTTATATCTGCTATACTTAGGAATGAACGCATTCTAACTGAATGCCACTATGTTCATATTTCAGATTCCCCAACCTCACTCGTGGCTTCATTTTAGCATTTAATTCAAATCCCAATCTCATTCGGGCCATGAAATTATCAAATAGGCACATTACATATGTGAAAACATGACTCATTTATTACCCCGATCGGGATCCAAACATAGGACTTATGATTACTAAGTCAAGGCGCTACCACTACACCACAGAAGGTTAAAAGGAATCCAACCTTATAGCTTATATCTGCTATACTTAGGAATGAACGCATTCTAACTGAATGCCATTATGTTCATATTACAGTTTCCCCAACCTCACTCGTGGCTTCATTTTAGCATTTAATTCAAATCCCAATCTCATTCGGGCCATGAAATTATCAAATAAGCACATTACATATGTGAAATCATGAATCATTTGTTACCCCGACCGGGACTCGAACTTAGGACTTATGATTACCAAGTCAAGGCGTTACCACTACACCACAGAAGGTTAAAAGGAATCCAACCTTATAGCTTATATCTGCTATACTTAGGAATGAACTCATTCCAAATGAATGCCACTATGTTCATATTACAGATTCCCCAACCTCACTCTTGGCTTCATTTTAGCATTTAATTAAAATCCCAATCTCATTCGGGCCATGAAATTATCAAATAAGCACATTACATATGTGAAAACAAGAATCATTTTTTACCCTGACCTGAACTCGAACCTAGGACTTATGATTACTAAGTCAAGGCGCTACCACTACACCACAGAAGGTTAAAAGGAATCCAACCTTATAGCTTATATCTGCTATACTTAGTAATGAATGCATTCTAACTGAATGCCACTATGTTCATATTACAGATTCCCCAACCTCACTCGTGGCTTCATTTTAGCATTTAATTCAAATCCCAATATCATTCGGGCCATGAAATTATCAAATAAGCACATTACATATGTGAAACCATGAATCATTTTTTGCCCTGACCGGGACTCGAACCGAGGACTTATGATTACTAAGTCCAGGCGCTACCACTACACCACAAAAGGTTAAAAGGAATCCAACCTTATAGCTTACATCTGCTATACTTAGGAATGAACGCATTCTAACTGAATGCCACTATGTTAATAATACGGATTGACTAACCTCACTCGTGGCTTCATTTTAGCATTTAATTCAAATCCCAATCTCATTCATGCCATGAAATTATTAAATAAGCACATTACATATGTGAAAACATGTATCATTTTATACCCCGACCAGGACTCGAACCTAGGACTTATGATTACTAAGTCAAGGCGCTACCACTACTCCACAGAAGGTTAAAAGGACTCCAACCTTATAGCTTATATCTGCTATATTTAGGAATGAACGCATTCTAACTGAATGCCACTATGTTCATATTACAGATTCCGCAACCTCACTCGTGGCTTCATTTTAGCATTTAATTCAAATCCCAATCTCATTCGGGCCATGAAATTATCAAATAGGCACATTACATATGTGAAAACATGACTCATTTATTACCCCGATCGGGACTCGAACATAGGACTTATGATTACTAAGTCAAGGCGCTACAACTACACCACAGAAGGTTAAAAGGAATCCAACCTTATAGCTTACATCTTCCATACTTAGGAATGAACGCATTCTAACTGAACGCCACTATGTTCATATTACAGATTCCCAAACCTCACTCGTGGCTTCATTTTAGCATTTAATTCAAATCCCAATCTCATTCGGGCCATGAAATTATCAAATAAGCACATTACATATGTGAAAACATGACTCATTTATTACCCCGATCGGGATTCGAACATAGGACTTATGATTACTAAGTCAAGGCGCTACCACTACACCACAGAAGGTTAAAAGGAATCCAACCTTATAGCTTATATCTGCTATACTTAGGAATGAACGCATTCTAACTGAATGCCAATATGTTCATATTACAGTTTCCCCAACCTCACTCGTGGCTTCATTTTAGCATTTAATTCAAATCCCAATCTCATTCGGGCCATGAAATTATCAAATAAGCACATTTCATATGTGAAATCATGAATCATTTTTTACCCTGACCGGGACTCGAACTTAGGACTTATGATTACGAAGTCAAGGCGCTACCACTACACCACAGAAGGGTAAAAGGAATCCAACCTTATAGCTTATATCTACTATACTTAGGAATGAACGCATTCTAAATGAATGCCACTATGTTCATATTACAGATTCCCCAACCTCACTCTTGGCTTCATTTTAGCATTTAATTAAAATCCCAATCTCATTCGGGAAATGAAATTATCAAATAAGCACATTACATATGTGAAAACAAGAATCATTTTTTACCCTGACCTGAACTCGAACCTAGGACTTATGATTACTAAGTCAAGGCGCTACCACTACATCACAAAAGGTTAAAAGGAATCCAACCTTATAGCTTATATCTGCTATACTTAGGAATGAATGCATTCTAACTGAATGCCACTATGTTCATATTACAGATTCAACAACCTCACTCGTGGCTTCATTTTAGCATTTAATTCAAATCCCAATCTCATTCGGGCCATGAAATTATCAAATAAGCACATTACATATGTGAAAACATGACTCATTTTTTACCCCAATCGGGATTCAAAAATAGGACTTATGATTACTAAGTCAAGGCACTACCACTACACCACAAAAGGTTAAAAGGAATCCAACCTTATAGCTTATATCTGCTATACTTAGGAATGAACGCATTCTAACTGAATGCCACTATGTTCATATTACAGATTCCCCAACCTCACTCGTGGCTTCATTTTAGCATTTAATTCAAATCCCAATCTCATTCGGGCCATGAAATTATCAAATAAGCACATTACATATGTGAAAACATGAATCTTTTTTTACCCCGACCGAGACTCGAAGCTAGGACTTATGATTATTAAGTCAAGGCGCTACCACTACACCACAAAAGGTTAAAAGGAATCCAACCTTATAGCTTACATCTGCTATACTTAGGAATGAACGCATTCTAACTGAATGCCGCTTTTTCATATTACAGATACCCCAACCTCACTCATGGCTTCATTTTAGCATTTAATTCAAATCCCAATCTCAATCGGGCCATGAAATTATCAAATAAGCACATTACATATGTGAAAACATGAATCATTTTTTACCCCGACCAGGACTCGAACCTAGGACTTATGATTACTAAGTCAAGGTGCTACCACTACTCCACAGAAGGTTAAAAGGACTCCAACCTTATAGCTCATATCTGCTATACTTAGGAATGAACGCATTCTAACTGAATGCCACTATGTTCATATTACAGATTCCCCAACCTCACTCGTGGCTTCATTTTAGCATTTAATTCAAATCCCAATCTCATTCGGGCCATGAAATTATCAAATAAGCACATTACATATGTGAAAACATGACTCATTTTTTACCCCAATCGGGACTCAAACATAGGACTTATGATTACTAAGTCAAGGCACTACCACTACACCACAAAAGGTTAAAAGGAATCCAACCTTATAGCTTATATCTGCTATACTTAGGAATGAACGCATTCTAACTGAATGCCTCTATGTTCATATTACAGATTCCCCAACCTCACTCGTGGCTTCATTTTAGCATTTAATTCAAATCCCAATCTCATTCGGGCCATGAAATTATCAAATAAGCACATTACATATGTGAAAACATGAATCATTTTTTACCCCGACCGGGACTCGAAGCTAGGACTTATGATTACTAAGTCAAGGCGCTACCACTACACCACAGAAGGTTAAAAGGAATCCAACCTTATAGCTTATATCTGCTATACTTAGGAATGAACGCATTCTAACTGAATGCCACTATGTTCATATTACAGATTCCCCAACCTCACTCATGGCTTCATTTTAGCATTTAATTCAAATCCCAATCTCATTCGGGCCATGAAATTATCAAATAAGCACATTACATATGTGAAAACTTGAATCATTTATTACCCCGACCGGGACTCGAACCTAGGACTTATGATTACTAAGTCAAGGCGCTACCACTACACCACAGAAGGTTAAAAGGAATCCAACCTTATAGCTTATATCTGCTATACTTAGGAATGAACGCATTCTAACTGAATGCCACTATGTTCATATTACAGATTCCCCAACCTCACTCGTGGCTTCATTTTAGCATTTAATTCAAATCCCAATCTCATTCGGGCCATGAAATTATCAAATAGGCACATTACATATGTGAAAACATGAATCATTTTTTACCCCGACCGCGACTCGAACCTAGGACTTATGATTACTAAGTCAAGGCGCTACCACTACACCACAGAAGGTTAAAAGGAATCCAACCTTATAGCTTATATCTGCTATACTTAGGAATGAACACATTCTAACTGAATGCCACTATGTTCATATTACAGATTCCCCAACCTCACTCGTGGCTTCATTTTAGCATTTAATTCAAATCCCAATCTCATTCGGGCCATGAAATTATCAAATAAGCACATTACATATGTGAAATCATGAATCATTTTTTACCCCGACCGGGACTCGAACCTAGGACTTATGATTACTAAGTCAAGGCGCTACCACTACACCACAGAAGGTTAAAAGGAATCCAACCTTATAGCTTATATCTGCTATACTTAGGAATGAACGCATTCTAACTGAATGCCACTATGTTCATATTACAGATTCCCCAACCTCACTCGTGGCTTCATTTTAGCATTTAATTCAAATCCCAATCTCATTCGGGCCATGAAATTATCAAATAAGCACATTACATATGTGAAAACATGAATCATTTTTTACCCCGACCGGGACTCGAACCTAGGACTTATGATTACTAAGTCAAGGCGCTACCACTACACCACAGAAGGTTAAAAGGAATCCAACCTTATAGCTTATATCTGCTATACTTAGGAATGAACGCATTCTAACTGAATGCCACTATGTTCATATTACAGATTCCCCAACCTCACTCGTGGCTTCATTTTAGCATTTAATTCAAATCCCAATCTCATTCGGGCCATGAAATTATCAAATAAGCACATTACATATGTGAAAACATGAATCATTTTTTACCCCGACCGGGACTCGAACCTAGGACTTATGATTACTAAGTCAAGGCGCTACCACTACACCACAGAAGGTTAAAAGGAATCCAACCTTATAGATTATATCTGCTATACTTAGGAATGAACACATTCTAAGTGAATGCCACTATGTTCATATTACAGATTCCCCAACCTCACTCGTGGCTTCATTTTAGCATTTAATTCAAATCCCAATCTCATTCGGGCCATGAAATTATCAAATAAGCACATTACATATGTGAAAACATGAATCATTTTTTACCCCGACCGGGACTCGAACCTAGGACTTATGATTACTAAGTCAAGGCGCTACCACTACACCACAGAAGGTTAAAAGGAATCCAACCTTATAGCTTATATCTGCTATACTTAGGAATGAACGCATTCTAACTGAATGCCACTATGTTCATATTACAGATTCCCCAACCTCACTCGTGGATTCATTTTAGCATTTAATTCAAATCCCAATCTCATTCGGGCCATGAAATTAACAAATAAGCACATTACATATGTGAAATCATGACTCATTTATTACCCCGACCGGGACTCGAACCTAGGACTTATGATTACTAAAACAAGGTGCTACCACTACACCACACAAGGTTAAAAGGAATCCAACCTTATAGATTATATCTGCTATACTTAGGAATGAATGCATTCTAACTGAATGCCACTATGTTCATATTACAGATTCCCCAACCTCACTCGTGGCTTCATTATAACATTTAATTCAAATCCCAATCTCATTAGGGCCATGAAATTATCAAATAAGCACATTACATATGTGAAAACATGAATCATTTTTTACCCCGACAAGGACTCGAACCTAGGACTTATGATTACTAAGTCAAGGCGCTACCACTACACTACAGAAGGTTAAAAGGAATCCAACCTTATAGCTTATATCTGCTATACTTAGGAATGAACGCATTCTAACTGAATGCCACTATGTTCATATTACAGATTCCCCAACCTCACTCGTGGCTTCATTTAAGCATTTAATTCAAATCCCAATCTCATTTAGGCCATGAAATTATCAAATAGGCACATTACATATGTGAAAACATGACTCATTTATTGCCCCGATCAGGACTCGAACATATGACTTATGATTACTAAGTCAAGGCGCTACCACTACACCACAGAAGGTTAAAAGGAATCCAACCTTATAGCTTATATCTGCTATACTTAGGAATGAACACATTCTAACTGAATGCCACTATGTTCATATTACAGATTCCCCAACCTCACTCGTGGCTTCATTTTAGCATTTAATTCAAATCCCAATCTCATTCGGGCCATGAAATTATCAAATAAACACATTACATATGTGAAAACACGAATCATTTTTTACCCCAATCGGGACTCAAACCTAGGACTAATGATTACTAAGTCAAGGCACTACCACTACACCACAGAAAGTTAAAAGGAATCCAACCTTATAGCTTATATCTGCTATACTTAGGAATGAACGCATTCTGACTGAATGCCACTATGTTCATATTACAGATTCCCCAACCTCACTCGTGGCTTCATTTTAGCATTTAATTCAAATCCCAATCTCATTCGGGCCATGAAATTATCAAATAAGCACATTACATATGTGAAAACATGAATCATTTTTTACCCCGACCGAGACTCGAACCTAGGACTTATGATTACTAAGTCAAGGCGCTACCACTACACCACAGAAGGTTAAAAGGAATCCAACCTTATAGCTTATATCTGCTATACTTAGGAATGAACGCATTCTAACTGAATGCCACTATGTTCATATTACAGATTCCCCAACCTCACTCGTGGCTTCATTTTAGCATTTAATTCAAATCCCAATCTCATTCGGGCCATGAAATTATCAAATAGGCTCATTACATATGTGAAAACATGACTCATTTAATACCCCGACCTGGACTCGAACATAGGACTTATGATTACTAAGTCAAGGCGCTACCACTACACCACAGAAGGTTAAAAGGAATCCAACCTTATAGCTTATATCTGCTATACTTAGGAATGAACGCATTCTAACTGAATGCCACTATGTTCATATTACAGATTCCCCAACCTCACTCATGGCTTCATTTTAGCATTTAATTCAAATCCCAATCTCATTCGGGAAATGAAATTATCAAATAAGCACATTACATATGTGAAAACATGACTCATTTTTTACCCCAACTGGGACTCGAACCTAGGACTTATGATTACTAAGTCAAGGCGCTACCACTACACAACAGAAGGTTAAAAGGAATCCAACCTTATAGCTTATATCTGCTATACTTAGGAATGAACGCATTCTAACTGAATGCCATTATGTTCATATTACAGATTCCCCAACCTCACTCGTGGCTTCATTTTAGCATTTAATTCAAATCCCAATCTCATTCAGGCCATGAAATTATCAAATAAGCACATTACATATGTGAAAACATGACTCATTTTTTACCCCAACTGGGACTCGAACCTAGGACTTATGATTACTAAGTCAAGGCGCTACCACTACACCACAGAAGGTTAAAAGGAATCCAACCTTATAGCTTATATCTGCTATACTTAGGAATGAACGCATTCTAACTGAATGCCATTATGTTCATATTACAGATTCCCCAACCTCACTCGTGGCTTCATTTTAGCATTTAATTCAAATCCCAATCTCATTCGGGAAATGAAATTATCAAATAAGCACATTACATATGTGAAAACATGACTCATTTTTTACCCCAACTGGGACTCGAACCTAGGACTTATGATTACTAAGTCAAGGCGCTACCACTACTCCACAGAAGGTTAAAAGGACTCCAACCTTATAGATTATATCTGCTATACTTAGGAATGAACGCATTCTAACTGAATGCCACTATGTTCATATTACAGATTTCCCAACCTCACTCGTGGCTTCATTTTAGCATTTAATTCAAATCCCAATCTCATTCGGGCCATGAAATTATCAAATAGGCCCATTACATATGTGAAAACTTGAATCATTTATTACCCCGACCGGGACTCGAACCTAGGACTTATGATTACTAAGTCAAGGCGCTACCACTACACCACAGAAGGTTAAAAGAAATCAAACCCTATAGCTTATATCTGCTATACTTACGAATGAATGCATTCTAACTGAATGCCGCTATTTTCATATTACAGATTCCCCAACCTCACTCGTGGCTTCATTTTAGCATTTAATTCAAATCCCAATCTCATTCGGGCCATGAAATTATCAAATAAGCACATTACATATGTGATAACATGAATAATTTTTTACCCCGACCGGGACTCGAACCTAGGACTTATGATTACTAAGTCAAGGCGCTACCACTACACCACAGAAGGTTAAAAGGAATTCAACCTTATAGATTATATCTGCTATACTTAGGAATGACTACATTCTAACTGAATGCCGCTATTTTCATATTACAGATTCCCCAACCTCACTCGTGGCTTCATTTTAGCATTTAATTCAAATCCCAATCTCATTCGGGCCATGAAATTAACAAATAAGCACATTACATATGTGAAAACATGAATTATTTTTTACCCCAACCGGGACTCGAACCTAGGACTTATGATTACTAAGTCAAGGCGCTACCACTACACCACAGAAGGTTAAAAGGAATCCAACCTTATAGCTTATATCTGCTATACTTAGGAATGAACGCATTCTAACTGAATGCCATTATGTTCATATTACAGATTCCCCAACCTCACTCGTGGCTTCATTTTAGCATTTAATTCAAATCCCAATCTCATTCGGGCCATGAAATTATCAAATAAGCACATTACATATGTGAAAACATGAATCATTTTTTACCCCGACCGGGACTCGAACATATAACTTATTATTACTAAGTCAAGGCGCTACCACTACACCACGGAAGGTTAAAAGGAATCCAACCTTATAGATTATATCTGCTATTCTTAGGAATGAGCGCATTCTAACTGAGTGCCGCTTTTTCATATTACAGATTCCCCAACCTCACTCGTGGCTTCATTTTAGCAATTAATTCAAACCCCAATCTCATTCGGGCCATGAAATTATCAAATAAGCACATTACATATGTGAAAACATGACTCATTTATTACCCCGACCGGGACTCGAACCTAGGACTTATGATTACTAAAACAAGGCGCTACCACAACACCACAGAAGGTTAAAAGGAATCCAACCTTATAGATTATATCTGCTATACTTAGGAATGAATGCATTCTAACTGAATGCCACTATGTTCATATTACAGATTCCCCAACCTCACTCGTGGCTTCATTATAGCATTTAATTCAAATCCCAGTCTTATTCGAGCCATGAAATTATCAAATAAACACATTACATATGTGAAAACATGAATCATTTTTTACCCCAATCAGGACTCAAACCTAGGACTTATGATTAATAAGTCAAGGCACTACCACTACACCACAGAAGGTTAAAAGGAATCCAACCTTATAGCTTATATCTGCTATACTTAGGAATGAAGGCATTCTAACTGAACGCCACAATGTTCATATTACAGATTCCCCAACCTCACTCATGGATTCATTTTAGCACTTAATTCAAATCCCAGTCTCATTCGAGCCATGAAATTATCAAATAGGCACATTACATATGTGAAAACATGACTCATTTATTACCCCGATCGGGACTCGAACCTAGGACTTATGATTACTAAGTCAAGGCGCTACCACTACACCACAGAAGGTTAAAAGGAATCCAACCTTATAGCTTATATCTGCTATACTTAGGAATGAATGCATTCTAACTGAATGCTACTATGTTCATATTACAGATTCCCCAACCTCACTCATGGCTTCATTTTAGCATTTAATTCAAATCCCAATCTCATTCGGGCCATGAAAATATCAAATAAGCACATTACATATGTGAAAACATGAATCATTTTTTACCCCAACTGGGACTCGAACCTAGGACTTATGATTACTAAGTCAAGGCGCTACCACTACACCACAGAAGGTTAAAAGGAATCCAACCTTATAGCTTATATCTGCTATACTTAGGAATGAACGCATTCTAACTGAATGCCATTATGTTCATATTACAGATTCCCCAACCTCACTCATGGCTTCATTTTAGCATTTAATTCAAATCCCAATCTCATTCGGGCCATGAAATTATCAAATAAGCACATTACATATGTGAAAACATGAATCATTTTTTACCCCAACTGGGACTCGAACCTAGGACTTATGATTACTAAGTCAAGGCGCTACCACTACACCACAGAAGGTTAAAAGGAATCCAACCTTATAGCTTATATCTGCTATACTTAGGAATGAACGCATTCTAACTGAATGCCATTATGTTCATATTACAGATTCCCCAACCTCACTTGTGGCTTCATTTTAGCATTTAATTCAAATCCCAATCTCATTCGGGCCATGAAATTATCAAATAAGCACATTACATATGTGAAAACATGAATCATTTTTTACCCCGACCGGGACTCAAATATATAACTTATGATTACTAAGTCAAGGCGCTACCACTACACCACAGAAGGTTAAAAAGGAATCCAACCTTATAGATTATATCTGCTATACTTAGGAATGAACACACTCTAAGTGAATGCCACTATGTTCATATTACAGATTCCCCAACCTCACTCGTGGCTTCATTTTAGCATTTAATTCAAATCCCAATCTCAATTGGGCCATGAA
>JAXCGZ010012653.1:17500-19686 GCA_037179515.1 Halocaridina rubra | reverse complement strand
CGGCAGGCTTGCCCTCCCCCGGAGGGCGCCGCGGCAGGCTTGCCCTCCCCCCGGAGGGCGCCGCGGCTGGCTTGCCCTCCTCACGGAGGGCGCCGCGGACGGCTTGCCCTCCCCCCGGAGGGCGCCGCGGCCGGCTTGCCCGCCCCTCGGACGGCGCCACGGCCGGCTTGCCCTCCCCCAGGAGGGCGCCGCGGCCGGCTTGCCCTCCCCCCGGAGGGCGCCGCTGCCGGCTTGCCCTCCCCCCGGAGGGCGCCACGGCAGGCTTGCCCTCCCACCGGAGGGCACCGCGGCAGGCTTGTCCTCCCTCCGTAGGGCGCCGCGGCAGGCTTGCCCTCCCCTCGGAGGGCACCACGGCAGGCTTGCCATCCCCCCGGAGGGCGCCGCGGCAGGCTTGCCCTCCCCCCGGAGGGCTGCCGCGGCCGGCTTGCCCTCCCCCCATAGGGAGCGGCGGCAGGCTTGCCCTCCCCCCGGAGGGTGCCGCGGCAGGCTTGCCCTCCCCCCGGAGGGTGTCGCGGCAGGCTTGCCCTCCCCTCGGAGGGCGCCGCTGCAGGCTTGCCCTCCCCCCGGGGGGCTGCCGCGGCCGGCTTGCCCTCCCCCCGGAGGGCGCCGCGTCCGACTTGCCCTCCGCCCGGAGGGCGCCGCGGCCGGCTTGCCCTCCCTCCGGAGGGCTCCGCGGCCGGCTTGCCCTCCCCCCGGAGGGCGCCGCGGCCGGCTTGCCCTCCACCCGGAGGGCGCCGCGGCCGGCTTGCCCTCCCCCCGGAGGGCGCCGCGGCCGGCTTGCCTTCCCCCCGGAGGGCGCCGTGGCCGGCTTGCCCTCCCCACTGAGGGCGCCGCGGCATGCTTGCCCTCCCCCCGGAGGGCGCCGCGGCAGGCTTGCCCTCAACCCGGAGGGTGCCGCGGCAGGCTTGCCCTCCCCCGGAGGGCTCCGCGGCAGGCTTGCCCTCCCCCGGAGGGCGCCGCGGCAGGCTTGCCCTCCCCCCGGAGGGCGCCGCGGCAGGCTTGCCCTCCCCCCGGAGGGTGCCGCGGCAGGCTTGCCCTCCCCCCGGAGGGCGCCGCGGCCGGCTTGCCTTCCCCCCGGAGGGCGCCGCGGCCGGCTTGCTCTCCCCCCGGAGGGCGCCGCGGCAGGCTTGCTCTCCCCCCGGAGGGCGCCGCGGCAGGATTGCCCTCCTCTCGGAGGGCGCCGCGGCAGGCTTGCCCTCCCCCCGGAGGGCACCGCGGCAGGCTTGCTCTCCCCCCGGAGGGCGCCGCGGCCGGCTTGCCCTCCCCCCGGATGGCGCCGCGGCCGGCTTGCCCTCCCCCCGGAGGGCGCCGCGGCCGGCTTGCCCTCCCCCCGGAGGGCGCCGCGGCCGGCTTGCCCTCCCCCCGGAGGGCGCCGCGGCCGGCTTGCCCTCCCCCCGGAGGGCGCTGCGGCAGGCTTGCCCTCCCCCGGAGGGCGCCGCGGCAGGCTTGCCCTCCCCCCGGAGGGCGCCGCGGCTGGCTTGCCCTCCTCACGGAGGGCGCCGCGGCCGGCTTGCCCTCCCCCCGGAGGGCGCCGCGGCCGGCTTGCCCGCCCCTCGGACGGCGCCACGGCCGGCTTGCCCTCCCCCAGGAGGGCGCCGCGGCCGGCTTGCCCTCCCCCCGGAGGGCGCCGCTGCCGGCTTGCCCTACCCCCGGAGGGCGCCACGGCAGGCTTGCCCTCCCACCGGAGGGCACCGCGGCAGGCTTGTCCTCCCTCCGTAGGGCGCCGCGGCAGGCTTGCCCTCCCCTCGGAGGGCACCACGGCAGGCTTGCCATCCCCCCGGAGGGCGCCGCGGCAGGCTTGCCCTCCCCCCGGAGGGCTGCCGCGGCCGGCTTGCCCTCCCCCCATAGGGAGCGGCGGCAGGCTTGCCCTCCCCCCGGAGGGTGCCGCGGCAGGCTTGCCCTCCCCCCGGAGGGTGTCGCGGCAGGCTTGCCCTCCCCTCGGAGGGCGCCGCGGCAGGCTTGCCCTCCCCCCGGGGGGCTGCCGCGGCCGGCTTGCCCTCCCCCCGGAGGGCGCCGCGTCCGACTTGCCCTCCGCCCGGAGGGCGCCGCGGCCGGCTTGCCCTCCCTCCGGAGGGCTCCGCGGCCGGCTTGCCCTCCCCCCGGAGGGCGCCGCGGCCGGCTTGCCCTCCACCCGGAGGGCGCCGCGGCCGGCTTGCCCTCCCCCCAGAGGGCGCCACGGCCGGCTT